>FIZR01008158.1:0-53752 GCA_900060175.1 Ferrisia virgata
AAGCAATTTTCTTTATAACAATAGAAAAAAAATAGAAATCTGAAAGACGGAGGACATTTCTATTAAAATTAAGAGCTCATACGTGGAGAGAATTTTTTTGAGGTGTCTATCAACCAGTTTTTCAGGGTACCAAGTGAAAAAAAATAATCGTTTTTTTTTTACCCACCCTAGTACTTATGTACTCATCCCCCATTTTATTGTGATATTTTAATACAAGACGATTTTATTACATGGTTACATTTTTTTGTGTTTGACAAATTGGAACATTGCCACTACCTGTAGAGGGTCCTACGGGATTTAAGATCATGTAAGTGTTGAATTTGAAATGGCAAGGTTTCATTACCTATATTTCGACACCCCACTTAAAAAAATTGTCATTTTTGAATTCCCCCCCCCCCAGCCCTGCTTTCGGTGTGTTGCGGAGTTTTGTGTCATTTACGTGTTGGAATTTTAAGTCGGAGGATCAAATTACTTCTATCGTATTCCTCCCGTACAAAAAGGGGTACAGTACTGAATAAAGGTTATATTATTATATTTTACTCCAAGCGTGCTGTTATCGGTTTTATGAGTAGCAAATGGTTTCAGAGGCTTTTTATTATCAAAATCGAGTAACTTTCGAAGTTTACGGAAGCTCAGTTTTTTTAGGGGTACGAAGCATGTCGAATTTTACTCCTACTTTTCGAATATCGTATTGAAAATACGGCCCAGGGTACTTTGAAAGATATCAAATGCCACTTGTTATCAAAAATTTCTCAATATTTTTCACGTCAAGCATATCAAATTTCACGCTTCCATCATTCATAGGTGACATATCTGTACGCGGTAAAATGTGACGGGAGGTCAATGTTTTTTTTTTTTATGACAATGTTGCATCAACTCCAACCGCTTGAAATTTTTATGGTATAATTTAGACTAAGCAATAGTTTATGTATAAAAAAAATGGTGGCTATACCTCAGAAATCTTTGCACAAAATGGCCCCTCAAATTTTTCAAAACGCCATAACTCGGCGCAAAATGACCGAAAAATATTGAAAAAAATGTTTCGGGTACCACCGACTCCCTGAAATGCGTCTAAATAAACGTAATACTTTTATCTGTATTTGGCGAAAAACTAAAAAATAGAGTTTAAAAACACACGTTAGCCCCTTCCCCCGAAAATAATTACGTTCGGGTTCAAAATTTTTGTTAAAATTTTTTCTTATCAAGGTAGACCTTTTCGAGTAGGTTTCGTCAAAATCCATCTCCGGGCCCGAAATACCTGCTTGCTTATCCCGCTGTACCGTTTTTAATTTTTTTTAACTTGTTTTATTTTTCAATTTCTTAAATTTTTTACTGTTTTTATTATTTAATTATTGTTATTTATTATTTAAAAATTTTTTTCCATCAGTAATTATTTTTATTTTTCAATTTTTCCGAATAATATTTTAACATCAAGTTCCCAAGTTATCAATTTTTTTATTTTTCAAAATTCTTTATTTTTTTCAACTTTTTATATTCTTAATTTTTTTAATTTTCCAGTTTCTTTTATTTTTTATTTTTTTATTATTTAATTATCGTTACTTTTTAATTTTTTTATTTCTTTGTATTTCAATTTTTGTTTATTTTTCAATTTTTCTAATTAGACATCCATATCAACATTTTAACAATAAGTGCAAAAGTGATCAAATTTTTAAAATAACATTTCCCCTTTCTAAGCCAACTGATAGAGAATCAAAAGTTGCATAACATATCCAAAAAGCAACCTCCCAAGTCAATTAGAACGGGGAGATATGGCGGTTTTCTCCTTTTTTGACCTTGAAAAAGGGCTATTCCTTCCCTATCTTACCACCTAATCGAGCTAGGAAGTTGAAATTTGGTATGCACATTTAATTGGAGTCCTAGATGTGACTTTTTAGCTTCTTCACCCCCTCACAGCCCCAAAATATAGCGCGTTTTTAATCGGTTTTTCTCATTTTTCAGTTTTCTGAGTTTGTTCTCCACATAACTTCCCTCCAAATTGAGCTAGGTACTTGAAATTAGGTATGTAGATTTAGTAGCGGTCTTAAATATGCCTTTTGGGGGTTTTGCTTTTCTGCCCCTGAGAGCTACATAAACCTGTGTATTTTTTGAAAACGTATAGCCAGGTTAGGGGTGATTTTCGCCCTGGCCCCGATTTTTAATCTAATGCTCGTCAATGATGTGTACCTTGATGTAAAAAAATTCTGGAAAAGATGTTAACACCCCCTCCCCACCTTCCCTTTCGGAGTTAAGGTCAGTTTATTGCATTGTTTTCAATCATTTTTTATTCCAACGAAAGCGAATGGTGTATTTACGATAATTTTTTCATCAGTTTTGGTGCACTCTTTCTTGTGGTTTTGAACATTTGAAATTGGTAAAAAAAAACTCCTGGTAGCGAAGTTTGGCTAAATTTTATAAATATCTGAAAAAAACATGTTTTTTCACGTAGATTTACCTAACGTATTCATTTTTGCCAAACTCGGTTACGTAAGGGTCGAAAATCTCAAAAAACCGTATAGAAATGTTTAATTTTAACAGACTTTTCGAATTTTCAATGTTTTATACTGAAAAAAAAGACCAAATTGAAAACCTAACGCCGGATTCGTATTTAGCGAGTCAACATACCCTAACGAACACCATTTTCGCAATAGTTTCACTTAAAATCTCGAAATTCACCTTTTTTTGGTCGTAAAAAAATTGAAAAAACAGAAAAAAACTGAATTTTGATAGGTACGTTATATTTATCGGTGTATTTTGTGACCCGCTCGCTACACACGAATCCGGCATGATTTTCATCTTTGGGCTATTTCTTTACATGTAAAACGACCAAAATTTGAAAAATCCGTTTCGAATAACAATTCTGTATCCGGTTGTTCGCAATTTGGTAGTCGTGGCTGGGGCTAAAATCACCCCTTACCCGGCTATACCTTTTACCAAAAGTATTCGTTCAGGGTGTCTAAACTCGAGTATTTTGATCAAAATTGATTTTTTTTTTTTGAAATTTTTACGCAATATATAAAAGTTTGAGGATTTTCGAGGCCCGAATTAATATCACTCGTTTGGAGTGAAAATTTTCGATTACTAGTAACATAGGATGAATTATTACCTTCGCAAACGTCGCAACATTAAACGTAGAAATCGTTTCGTGCAATAAATATACATCGAACAGCTTTGCAAAAATGGTAAAACGTTTTACAGTTCTCTCTCTCTCTCTCCCTGTCTCTCTCGCCTGTTATACCACCCTATTCAGCTGCGGATACTTTTGCCAATCTGCTGTAGGTACGACGACGTAGGTAAAGGATGAAGAGTAGCATCGAATAACAACGATGTCTGAAGTGTTATAAACGTTACCTTTTTGTTTCAAAAAGTCATTTATTATCGAAAATAATTTCCATCTTGAAAGTTATACTTATACACAGTCTTATACGTAAGTGTATCGCTAACCCCAGCTACCTGGTACCTACCTTCACTCCTGGACTACTGTAAAATTCACAATATGAAAGATCAACCGAGCTGAGCGCGAGAGTACCTTCCTTTCTACGTAGCTTACCCTAAGACGTGCAATCTCTCATCTTAGCGTAGAATTTATATTCCTCGAAAAGAACGTATCGTCGTTGCTTGGATCCGTCTCGACGTCGTCCCTTCCCCTCCCCCTCCGTAAAGAGAGCTCAAAATCCAGCATTAGATACCGAAGGCTGAGTTAAACTCGTATAACATCGAGTGAGACGAACGATCGCGAGAAGATGAACGAAGCACGGTGCAGGGGAAAGATTGTGTGTAATAATTTCGAGAAAATTATTAACAACTTTTTTTTTTTCGCTGAAACGAAGTTAGCTGCGAGCCGAGGGATATCGGGCAAATATACTCTTATAAAATACCATACCATACCATCAGATTTTTCACGAAATTTTATTCGTATTTTTCTTGTTATTTGACTTTCGTTTCTTCTTTACCCAGCCTTGGTTAAGATACCGACACCGATATGAAGTTACCCTGCATGTTTTTTTTTTCGTTTTAAAATTAGTTTCGATACGATTGCGATGGTTGAATTGCTTACCAGATGATGGGATGTGTTGTTGTTGTTGTTGTTGTTGTTGTCGTCGTCGTCTGGGTAGCTATACTCACGTACCTGCACCTCTACCTATGGGGCCTGCTTGAACTTCGGGGCTACGTTGTTGTTTGTAAGTTGTTTTTTTTTTCTTAGAAAGAGAAGAAAAGAGGAGAGGCTAGAATGAAAATACCATAAGTAGGTCTACCACGTAGTTTATATGTATAATTCGAGCTTAAAATATTAATAAAAAAGGGGTTTTGAAAAAATTATTCAAAAGTCGAGTTTTAACGCTGGCTAATCTATTATTTCGTTTTATAGCCTTAGTCTTGTGGTTGTGTGTACTGTGTAGCCGTATTAGGTCTTTAATTTCCTCCTTCCTTCCTTCCTTACTCTCTTTCTCTTCGTGTATAGTATTTGTGTACACGCTTAAATATTGGTTACCCCTTTTACCTGCTATGTATATCCATAATATTTGATGTGTTTTTGCTTAGTGTGGTTTTTTTTTCGTTTTTTTTTTTTTTTTTTTTTTTTTTTTTAATACTATAATATACGCGATATATAGTGTAGGTAAGGTACTACATAAACATGTCCTATACGAAGCCTTAATTTACGTTTACACGTTATTTTCAATTACCATTCATTGGACGTGTGCGAAATGTATACGAATGAAGGCGTCGTCGTCGTTGTCATGTTAAGGGTAACACATTTCGTGTCAGCCAAAACTCATACCTATACTTCAGGTACGTGTACCTATTTTCGAGTAGAATAAGCTATACTTTTGATGTACCATCGTATGTACCAATAAAGCCTACAAAGAATTGTACCCGTACTTTGCACCTATCATATGTATTAAATTTTATTTTATTTTTTGTATTTTTTAACATTTTACGTTTCGAATAATTGCACAGGTATTTAAAATTAGGTGAGTTACTAAGAAACATTTGAGACAATGCTTCAGGTGCCCAAAATTACAGAAGAAGGCATAGATTGTTAAGTTTGGAGAAGTTAAAACTTGCTCACATTTATCCAAAATTTACCCTAGATTTGAAAATGATTTGTCTCGAAATCCTCGACGATTAAAAATGGGCATTTTTTTTTTCTCAAAATTTCTCCGTCCCTTCACTCAGATGCCCTTTTTCTAATTACCATTTGCTTTATTTTTAATATTTGAATACTTTCGAGGAAATCAAAATTTTCAAATACCACGTATACAGGGTGTTTCGGAAGTGGACGATAATATTAAGGAGGGTGGTACACCAGACCTTTGTGCGTTATGATGGTTGCCTACCTATCTGAAGATTTAGCTAATAAATTTTGCAACAACGTTCTCTAGAATTTTGATTTCAACTTTTGAACGAAAAGAGTGAATTTTTCCCTGTTGGTTCTAATTTGTAGAAGGAAGTGTGGCGGATAATTTGAGACCAAGCAAATGATAATTAGATGATTAGGAGAAGAGTAAATGAGAGTTGAATGTAAAAAAAAAAAACGTGTAAAAAATTCTCACAAAAATTTTTTTTTCCGAAATATTTTTAAAAAGTTTGAAGTAACATGCCAGTGTTATGCATCAGGAGTATAGCCCTGAGTTTGATCTTTCAAAATGGTTCTTTCCTTCAGGTCCCTATCACTCTTATTTTTCAAGCTAAAAAAGTATTAAAACCAAAAAAGATACAATAAAATCATTCGAAATTTATTACATGTCCTTTTTGAGTTCTTTATTGGATCTTTTTGCGATCGCAAAGCTGATCCGAAACAATCTCTTTTCAGGGTTGGAAGGTCAGCAGGTACCTTTGAAGGTCCTTAGATACACCGCAGTAGAAGCTAAAAATTTTTGGCGTCTTCGTTTTAGTAAATAATTGATTTGAAATTGAAATCAGATGACTTAAACATAATATGAAATTTGATTTTACTTTTTATTATTATTTTTTTTTGCAACTTTTATACCTGTACATTTTCGTACATTCGTTCGCTTAAAATTTACAAAAAACAAACGAACTAATTATTTCCATACCGATGGATTAGCTTTGCGATCACAAAAAGATCCACGTGCAACAGTCGCCATTTTTTTTTGCAAGTTTTCAAACTTTTTTTCATTTATTAATTTTTATTTTTTATTTTTCAATGTTTTTAAATAACATTTCAACATTAAATGCAAAAATCATTCATAATCATATTTCATAGCGAGTTTTTGATCGAAAGCTTCAAATTAAAAATCTGAAAACATAACATCGGAAATGTTACGTTTTCACAAAATGACCTCCACCCCCCCCACCATCCTTCGGACATACCCACTTTGAAAATTGAATTTTACTGAAGAAGGGCACCTACGACTACCTACCGTTAAGATGGTTGATTTAGTGCTGTCTTCGGATATTGTTAGGCCTATCCAAAAAAATTTTTAGAGCGTCAGCAACCTCCTCTCCCCCACCCCTTCTACCTCACTTCGCTCCGCTGCTATGGTGAAAATAGAAAAATCGTTTTAAATGTATGTTTATGCTATAAAATTAAAAACAAAACGCAATGTGTGTTAGGGACAAGAGGAGACTTATACACCGGGTCTTTTGATTTTGCTCAAAATTTTTTGCAGGTTCTTCACGGTGGTCTTGTGAGAAAAATCACCGTCATTTCGGCCCTTCATGGGAGTAGGAGGGTAGCTCTTACAAATTTCGAATAATCGCTTTTTTTTCAACCAACTCAACATTGAAGACTGGTTGGACTTGAGATAAATCTGTCTACGCAGTTTTATCGGTAATTCAATGGAAATTTAAAATTGATATTTAAAATTTTCAAAGCTTAAATTTGAACTTTTGAAATGAAAGGTCAACTGAAAGTTATAAATTCTGATACCCCACTCAAAATTTCGCTCAAAATTTGATTTTGACCTTCGTTCCTCTCTCACTTGGACTATTTAAGAAAATAATGACAGAGAATTCAGAAGGCTGAAAAACATGAATTTTGACAACCCTCCCCTCCTTCTTCGTTGAACTTTTTCGAATTAATAGTGTCGGAATTGAATTCAGAAAGGTTGAGAAACATACATTCTGACACCCTACTCGAAACTTTGTTCAAAATTTAATTTCGAGCCCCTCCTCCTCTTCCACACTTCGCTTTGGCCCATTTTGACATGGAATGATCAACCAGAATTTTTTCGAAATTTCTTAGCTCTCAGGTTTTACGTTTCTTGAACTGTTGAATGACATTTTGAACATCTTACAGACGAAAGATGAGCAATTTGATTTTAACCTTTTTTTTACGCCTTTATAGTTTCAAAATCACATTAGCCGGAAATATTAAAAAAATAATCTATGTGAGGTTCAAAAAAATCATGAAATTCAATTCGAATCATTCAGTACACAGTGGACACTTTGGTATAGTATTAGGAACTTTTTTATTCTGCGTAGTTAATGTGGTAAAAAAAAAGTATTTTCCTCAACTGATGGCTTTTCTTTTTTTTTTTTTTTTTTTTTTTTTTTTTTCCCCAACTGGTGGGTTTTTTTTTTTTTTTTTTTTTTTTTTTTTTTTATACGTAGCTTAATGGAATTATTGTAAATTTTTCCACTTTACTTGTATAATTTTTTTCTCTAAATTTACCTTTATTCTTAGGTAGGTAGTTAGGTACATAGTTTAGTGTATTTAACTTCTACGTGAAAAGGCTGGAAAGAATTTGTTCGTAATGTTTTGTTTATTTTGCTCGGCTGACTTTTTCTTCTCGTTGCGTTTTTTTCTCGTATTTCGAACGAGTTGAAAAAAAATTTACGCTTGTAAATAAGCTGCGAAATGAATTGTTTATTTTAGTTACGTAGGTTAATAATTTTTTCGCTTGTTTATTTATATTTTCTTATTTGGGCGAATGAATGTGAAAAGATGAAGGTAATTTTGTGTACAGAAAAATGGGCGAACTGGTTGATGAGTAAAAATTTGTAAAAAATTCAATATTATTTTAGTAAAATTTGAAACATTTTCAACTAATTAATACCCAAAACCCAATGTGTTGGAATTTAATCGAAACTGCGTTTTTTTTGCCAGCTTTTTCAGTGTAACAGGAAAAATAAAGAGTGGTAAAAAACCTGTATTTTTGGGGAAAAAAATTCTTATTTTCCATCGTGAACGTTTCTTGGTCTGAAATTATGCGTATTCATGATACGAGCGTATTACGTTGAATGCATAACGACGATCTATACTTCTCCTCATCCGCATCCTTCTTCCAAATTCACTTCTAACCCGGTTCGACTTCGGCTCCTTTCCCTATCATCAACGATCTTGTCCCTTTCCGTAATGCTTCAGAGCACTGGTCATAAATTAACATTTTCGATTTTTACGTAACTTACGTTAGAGTATGCGAGGCAAAAAGCCGCAGCCGCCAGCCGACCCTCTTTGAAATGCCCATGTCGAAGCTAGCTCAACGCGTGGTCGGTCACCTCCGTTGTAGCAGAACTTCAATCGTCCCATCGTACACGAATGCGGAACGTATCCATTTTCATTTCCATTACATTATGGCATATCTCACCTTATACACACGTTGCCTGTAAGCCGCCATGTTTGAATTTTTTCCCGCCAGTTTCCGGATAGTATGTGTTTGGTAGTTGGATGATTCTATTAAGGTTTCATCATGGCTTCGATGGAGAGCAAATTTTTTGCCTCTATAAATTGAATCTAATAGCGTCATATCAATAGGCATAGCACACGTGGTATAAAAAGGAGCATGGCAGTGGTGAGAGCGTAAAGCTGGCAGAGAGGTGTGGGAGGAGGGGAAGGGGGCTGCAGTACTCTCTGAATTTTTGAGAACCGAGCGAGCGATGCGACGCGACGTGTGGTAATTGGGAAAAAAAATATACGCAAACGTTAAATTTACGACGCCGAAAGCCCCGGTAACCATTAATTTTACTGATAGCTGTGTTTCGTCGTCGTCAGTTGTTGGTGTTGTTGTTTTTTCTCTCGCGTAAAATTTTATATCGTTAAATGAACACTGCCCCGGTAAAAAAATTTTTTCTTCGCTAAACGCCTCGTAAATTTGATTCATTGCTGGTCTACGCGGCTCGGCACCGCCTATGCTATACCGAAAACATAAAAAAATATAAATTAATTTTAAACTTGTGAAAAAAGAAAGAAAGAGGGGGAGAGGAAATATATTACCTAGGTTCTCTACTCTTATAATTCAGTTGTGTTTGATGATACAATTCCCTCCTCCCCAAAAAAAATCAAAAAAAGACTGTATTGTTGTTTTTTTTTCTTTGAATAATTTCAAATGAAAAAGAGAGCAGTAAATTCGCAGATATGCAGGGTGTTCCTGGATAAAAATAAAGAGTTTCAGCCAGTGACTAGGCAACACATACCGACTCTGTGTATGCATGTGTGTGTTTGCCTAGCCTCTGAGTCGTAGGGATGGATCTTCTCTGATTAAAATTTTTTTTTTTCTGATTTCGTATGAGTTTTTCTGGTGAGTGCAGCTCTGGAACCAAAATAGGTAGATTTGGAATTTATTTGAGGGAAAAGAGAATTTCACTAGATTACCGCGGTGTAGTTACTTTTTGTATTAGCAGAATATGGAATCAACATCATGATCAGGAGGTAACAGTCGTTACAACAATACTTCTGCCAACAAAGTGCGCCATTCTTCACGGTTCTACATCTTCTCCTGGCAGCAACTGATCACATTTGCGCTTTTAGTGTATCGGGGCCCTTCTGGTAGGAGATCTTCCTTTCCCTCCTAAACCAGATACTTTGTTGGGGAGAATGTCTTTTTTCAGATTCTCCTTGTTCCTTTTTGGCCACATGCCCGAAGTATCCTATGATGTGCTTCTCGCATAGAACGCTCCCCCTTACTGGCTCCTTCAGTTCTTCTACGATTGGATTGTGTGTCCTTCACGCTGTCCATGGGATCTTCAGCATTCATCTATAGACCTACATCTCAAAGTTATCTATTCTTCTTTTGTCATCTACTTTCAAAGTCAGTGGTTCTGCCACATACATAAAAACAGGAAACACAGGGATCGTGATCAGCCTCTTCTTTGTCTTCTTGGATATCTTCAAGTTACTAGTGGCATTTCGTAGCCTGATCATTGTTGATTTTCCCAATGCAATCCGGCGCCATATTTCTGCCAAAGATCCACCATTAGCCTTTATGTCAAGCTCAAGTAAACAATGGTGTTGACCTTCTCATATTCTTTCGGGACATTAGACAGTGGGAGACATCTATCTCGATCTATAACCATAACTTTAGTCTTTGCAGCGTTGATGCGGAGTCTCAACTTTTCACTCACTGTTTTCATTCAATTGATTGGCTCCACCAACTCCTGTTCATCAGCTGCAACCAGAGTATTGTCGTCTGCATATCTGAGATTTGAAATTCTTCTGTCACCAACTGAAGCTCCTCTATTGCAGTCTTTGGGTGCCTGTCGCATGATGTATTCGCCATATAAATATTAAAGAGAAGGGAAGACATTATGTATTCTCATCTTATTCCTCTCTCTGCCCAAAAAGTACTACAATCTTCACTACAAGTCTGCACCAGAATTAAGTTGATTTTGTACAGCGATTCTAACAGCTGCACAACGTGAGCAGGGACATGCATTTCCTTTAGTATCTTGCACAGTTTTTTTCAGTTCAAGCAGTCGAAGGCTTTAGCATAATCTATGAAGCATAATACAGTAGGTGTATTAAATTCTCTGCACTTGTCAATGATTTGGTGTACATTGAAACTTTGTTCCCTTGTGCCTCTTCCAGGCATGAAACCAGCTTGCTCTAGTGGTATCTGCCTCTGTAGAAATGCCTGCAGCCTGTTGTTAATGATGCGAAACATTACTTTACTGAGTTTAGGGATGAGAATGATTGTAAGGTAGTTGAAACATTTTCTCGCATCGCCTTTCTTGTGTATAGGGATCAGCACAAACCTACACCCTTCAGATGGTCACTTCCTATGCATCTGTATGCCATCGCGTTAGTGCCACACCATCTTGATTGCTTTTTTCTCCAAGTGCCTACCATATTATTCAGCTTCTATGCTATCAGATCCTGGAGCATTGCGTGTCTTTATCGCTAATCTCAAAAAAGACATTCTCTTTATTATGGCCTGTGGTAAAAGAGGGAGAGGAAGATCTGTGACTGGGTTGTCTGACATCAGGCACGGTATCGTGATAGATGGCGCACTCTTTTGAGTGTAATATGGTCATAAGCGACTGAGACCTACTGATGATG
Source organism: Ferrisia virgata (assembly GCA_900060175.1). Lineage (NCBI taxonomy): Eukaryota > Metazoa > Arthropoda > Insecta > Hemiptera > Pseudococcidae > Ferrisia > Ferrisia virgata. The sequence goes on from FIZR01008158.1 coordinate 11,240, forward strand.
GTGATTTATAGCCTCCTTCACCTCATAAATAATGATATAAGGTTTTTCTTCACTGGTCATCTCTATTACTGGGGCTATATGTTTTCTTGACTCAGAATCTTCATTTTGGTATAGCTGCTCGCAAAATTCTGTCCATCTATCCAGTGTATTGTTCCATCAACCTTCTTGACTTCGCGAGTTCTTGGCCTGAAATCTCCAGTAATTTGCCGTGTTTTCTTGAATACCGCGCTGGCTTCTCTACAGTCAGAGTGCTCTACGATTTCATCGCAGGTTTGATTCAGGAATTCTTCTCTGTCCCTTCTGCGGTATTGTTGAATTTTTCTCTGTTCAGCACGCGATACTCTTCACTCTTCATCATCGCCTTTGGCCAGTCTTCGTCGTTCTATTGCATTCAAAGTGTCCTCTGTGATCCAAGGCTGTCGTTACCTCACCTCTACAGTTCTTTCTCCTATTACTGCTTCACCTGCTTGAGTAATCTGTGCTTCGACGTTTTTCTGCATAGAGTCTTGATCTATGTTGTCCATACAAATATTTATCCTGGCTGTAACTTTCTTCAACTCAGAATCTATGAGGATTTCTCTGCAACCTTTGTGAGGGAAGGAGTAATCTGTAACCTGCCACCAGTAACTGATGATCTGTACCTGTATTAGCTATAGGATAAGTTTTGGCATGTGAAATCCTTGATTTCTATCTCTGCTGAAGCAAGCACTTGATGAAATAATAAAAAAAATGTGTATCAAAACTTTCAATGTTTATGATTTCTAACGAATTTTTCAAAAATCTGTTCCCATGACGCATCAATTAAAATCATTATTATTGGAAGAAAAAAGTTTGCTGTTTTTAATTCCGCAAACCCTATCTCTTTATCGTGCTTGGATGAAAAGTTATGAACATTTGAATTTGAAAGAGAAATAAACTTTTAAAGAAACACAATTATTTATTATTTTTGAGAATTCAAATGGTTATTATTTTTCATCTAAGTAATATAGCGAGATGAGGTTTGCGGCATTGAAAAGAGTTAACTCTCCTCCCTCCCCACTGCATTATTAATTTAGTCGATGTATTGTGGGGACAAATTTTTGAATAATTCAACAAAAATCAGGAAAATTGAAGGTTTTGGTATCAAATGCTTGCTTCCCTAAGCTGCTATTACAAAAACTAACTACACCATGGTACTCTAGATAAAATTCTCTTTCCCCAGTGATAAATTGAAATACATTATCATGTCATGCAAGCATCATTTCAAGAAGTTGAAAAATTTTCATTCAGGAATCTTCAACTTCTGATGAACTTTCACCCCCTAGCGATACACCTGCGTATGTAGTATGCACAGTATGTATCTGACCTGTCATTTTCATAACGCTCCATTTGACGTCGATGACGAGGGGCGCGGATACCGGATAGTTCATACAAAACTTTTCGACTTTTCACCAAAACTTCTACTTACTTCGCTTTCATCATTCCTAGCTGTTTATCCTGTTTCGTTTTGACTCGCCGCATATCTGTACGCGAGGACGCAACATTAAGCTTTCAAAAATTTAAATTACTTATACTTTTTATATTTTTCTTGAAAACAAAAATTCTTGGTATACGATTTAAAAAATAAATTCTGTACAGATGCGTGCTCAACGGCTGTTAAATTGCTCATGTTAAATAAATAAATAATTTATCAAAACGTTGCAGACGTTGTGTTGCATGCGTTTGCGAAACGAGTAGAAAGGCCGAAGAGTCGGGAAGCGAAAAAGAAGAGAAAAAAAAACTCATTTGGTCTTGTAAAATAGGACCTTTTATATCGTTGAACGCGTAAAATATAACGCTTTACCGATTTTTTCGCCGTATATTCCGTTCGTTTAGGAGGAGGAAGAAAAAAAAACACACTCTCTCATATATAACTTAGTATACCTACGTCGTCCTTATGTATTTTCACTCTTTCCCTCATTGAAAAAGCTTTTCTTCGTCTTTACTTCGTTCTTTTGAAAAATATTGAACATAGCGTAGACGGTGAGGGTTAAAAAAAAGGGGGAAGGAAAGGAAAGGACAGGAAAGGAAAAGAAAAGAAAAGCAAAAAATATACACTGTCCGATCCGAAGGCGTCTTTTCGTAATTAAATATTAAACACTGTTTTAATACTACACAGTCCGCGCGTCGCACCGATTCTCATGTACTTTTTACAAAAGTATATCTGTGTAATGTGCACTTATAAATACAAACATCGCTGCGCCGCCAAGCCGTAGTGTCTAAAGAGGATAAAGTAAGCAGGCGGCTCGATCGTATAGTACAAGTAAACGATTAAATTATGAATATTTAATACGCGAAAATAGGTACCTCTGCTTAACCTATTATGGCTATATGCTTCGCTATGCGAACGAAATACGCTTCAGATGAATAATAGTAAAGATAATCGCGAAACAAAATAGAAAAAAGGAAGTTATCTCTCGCTTTTTTTTTTAAATGGGTAATTGTAGGCGACAGAACTCACCTAGGAACTGAATTTTTCCAAGAGTCAGCTTAAATTTAAATCACTCGAGAGTATAAGAGAAAGTTAAGTCATGTCAAAATACATATTTTCTTCATTACACAACTGTTTCAACTCAAGTTCAATGCTGTAAGAGTCTTGTTAATATTTTATCCAATCGTATCATATGTATACAGTGTGTTCCGTATTAAGAAAAAGCCCCTGCAGTCGGTACCTATGCAACGCGTGCGTAATTGTAATGTATATTTGCTTAAGCTTTTTGGATTGACGTGGCAGCGATATAACAGTGGTTCAGGTGAAAACTTGGCCCTCAAAAATCAGTGCTGATTTTATTTATAACATTGTTATAAATGGGAACTAAACTGAAGGAGGAGAGGGAGGAGGGGTTATGTCAGAAATTTTGAAAAATTTCGTGTGGGGTGACAAAGTATAGGTTTTTAAGCCCTCTGATTTCAAATTTTATGCAATTTTAAGCATACACCCATTTTGGGCCGCGAGATGTGGGATATGGAGATGTTGGAAGGAGGGGGGGGGGGGCAAGTCATAATTTTATACAGAATATGAAATGCAAGTCTTAAGGGTCTGATTTTAAACTGAATATAATTTTGACGTGTCGCCAATTTGAACTTTAAGTGGAGGAGAGGAGATGTGAGCAAAATTCAAATTTTCAAAAATTCCGTGTGACGTTTCAAAATGTAGGTTTAAGAGGACTGATATTTAATTGAATACTGAGTACTCTTTGCACATGAAGAGTAAACATCGAAAAAATATAAGTTCCAATAGTTTGTTTCTCAACACATAATTTTTGTTACACCTACTCAACATTTCAACTCAAAATCAAAAAATCAGTGTAGAGTTAAGGTCAACTTTTGACGGGTCAACTATATAACCTTTCTTATAATTTCAACTTGAAATCATAAAATCAACTCAGTTCAAAATCAACTACTTTTCCTCAGCATTTCAATTTGGAATCATAAAATCAATCTAGTGTTATGGTCAACTGTTCACAGGTCAATTTTAAAACATCTTCAATTTTCCTCAATATTTCAACTCAAAATCATGGGTCAACTATAACCTCTTTCATTATTTCAACTTGAAGTCTTAAAAATAACTCGGATCAAAGACATCAATCCAGTGTCAAAGTTAACTAATCTTCCTCAACATTTCAGCTTAAAATCATAAAATCAATTCAATATAATTTTGATAAATAACCAAATTGAGCTTTAAATTAGGGTGAGAGGAGGGGAGGAGAAGGGAGTGGTGTGCACAGAATTCAAAATTTACAAAAATTCCTCGAGGGGTATCAAAAGGTAGGTTTTTAGGCCGTCTACTTTCAAGTTTAATAAATTTTGACCGTGACTGGGTCCTGGGTAGAAGGATATTGGATTCGAAATTCCCACAATTACGAGTGGTGTATCCTTTTTTGATTTTTGAGGTGCTAAAATTTCACCTTAACTAGTGTGCCATCCGCATGTTAAAAAATTTTTGTGTATGTGTATACCGTATTCAACCTTTTTTCTCCCTCTACAATTTCCTAACGGATGGAAAATTCTTTTTGGACTTCCTTGCTCCTCGAATTCAAAGGTTATTCAAATATACATACATAGAGGCGATATGTGTTGCATAGTTACTGGTTACAGGGGCTTCCCATTGAGACGAAACACCCTGTATGACGTTGAATTTGTTTTTGTTGTCAAATTTACTGTCACACGTCGTATTTAATTCATTAGAACGATATTTTCTGTAATATTGCCGAATAAAGCTACGGCTCTTACGGTTCATTAAACCGATGATGAAAATCAGCTTGATATTCGTATTATACATGTGATTATTTCGTCGTAGGTACTTTAAAGATTGAAGTTTGGTTGTAGGAAATGAACTGACAACACTGTAGTTCAAAATGAATTACTTGGCATATCGCAACAACTCTTGACCTATTCTCGTCGCTTGTATGTACACTGCACTCGTAGTCTAGATGTTTCGTACGTACCTGTACCTCTACCTATCTACATCTGGTGAAAAACGTAAGCTGGGTGCGCAACTTGGACGCGTGTGTACGATGCTAGGTAAAAAGTACTCCATGCATGATGTAATTTTTTTTTCCAATGTATAAAAATCTGCTCGTTTGCACCTTTTTACCATATTTATGAAGATACATTATACGCTCGGTATGTGACCTGTCCTATGCTTCGCAATATGTTGCATTTTACAGTTACAAAGAGAACAAGGTTTTTTTGTACCTATTTTTTTTTTTGCTGCGTTGCGTTGTTGCTTTCTGACCGATAAATGTTGATATTTTGTGAGGTTGCACGAAATTTATCGGATATTGGCGTTTTGAGGTGGATTATTTTTGAGTACTGCTGACGTGTGGAGATCTATGTAGGTATGTGTAATTGTAATTGTGTAGGTGTATAACGGTAGGTACATTTAGCTTGTTTGCAACATGGTATAACTAGATACCTATACATAGTGTCACCAAATAAGGGATGGCTTCCATTTTCGGAACGGATCGGTACTTAGACCTGGCTTCGTGTTATATTATTAATGCCATCGTATACAAGTAAAAGCATTTAATTGCACCAGTATAATGTATTGCACCTACTGATGTATGCGTTGTAATACATATGCAGATATTATTGTGGGTAGAAATTGGAGTGAGTACTGAAATATCTGCACAGTGTCCGTAATACTAATACGTAACGATATCGCCTAATTAAGGAAGCAAATGTTCGGTACGCTGTTTTGAATTTTGGCAAAATTTGTAAGTTTTTCATTCCACAAGTACGCTGATTATCGATGGTCCTGTATGCATATTTAATAGTAATTAAAAAAGCATCGGAATGCATTGCTTTTTGAGTGCGATTTACGTTAAGAACAAGATGAAACTACTTAATCAGTGTTGAGAGGAGGGGGATGCAATGGCGCTGAAAAGTTGAACCTCCCAAAAGGCACATCTGGGATCCCTGCTGAATCTACATATCAAATTTCAACTTCTTAGCTCAAGTAGAAACGGAGATATACGTGGAACAAACTCAAAAAATTAGAAATTAAAATTTAGCAAAAAACTACTTTTTCGGAGCTGCGAGGAGGGGCAAGGGTACTGAAAAGTTGAAACTCCCAAAAGATATATCTCAGATACCTACTAAATATACATATTCAATTCCAACCCCCTTTCTCAATTAGAGGAGAAATAAATTTGGAACAGCCTTTTTTCGATGTCAAAATGGAGAAAATCCCACATCACTCCTCTTTACATGACTTGAGGGGCTAATTTTTTTATATGTCGTTCATTTTTTGATAATTTTTGCAACTTTAGCCCCCCCCCCCAGCAAACCCTCTCTCTCAAATTCGGTCATAACTGAATTTTGATTCAAGAACATCCCCACTCTAAAATATCAAATTCGCCACTAAACTAAGCCTGTTCATCAAATTTGACCGATTTCGGTCGATATCAAACTGCGAGGAACAAACTCTAAAATTTAGAAAAATCTACCAAAAACCATATATTTGAAGCCGTGAAATGGTGAAATGGGGCTGAAAAGTCGAGACCTCCAAAACGCACGTAGCTTAATTCGGAGGGGTATTATGCAAGGAACAAACTCAAAAAATGCGAAAAACCTATCTAAATCCACTTTTTTGGGACTGTGAGGGGGAAGTGAATGCACATACCAAATTTCAACTTCCTAGCTCATATTGGTGTGGAGGTAGGAGAGGAACAGCCCCTTTTCAAGGTCATAACGAAGGAATACTTCTATATCTTACCTCCTAATTGACTTACGACAATGATTTTTGGATATGTTATGCAACGATTAATTTCTGTTACTTGGCTTAAAAAGGGACAATTTTTGTATTTTTGACTCCTCAACACTCTCCCTCTTAAAATTGGGGCCTTACTGAATTTTAACCCAAATTCATCCCCACTCATATATATCTAATTCGCCGCCAAAATGAGCTCATTGACTGAATTGGAGCGATTTTGGCCCGTATCGAGCAGAGTAAATGATTTTAATGTGGAAAGAGGGAATGAAAATAAATATCTGACATGGCCAAAAATGGTCTCGATGATCTCGTATGACCCCCGAACGGATTTTGTTAGTACTCCTCCCTCTACCCGCCGTGGATCGATTGTCTGTAATAGCCTGATTTTCATCAACAATGTGATATACAAAATCAGACTGAAAATCATTTTGGCTCTGATTTTTATATAATAACGAAAATTGGCAAACTGTCCCATTTATGAGATAACAAAAACAGATTTCGAGGGAGATATGCTTGGAATAAACTTGAGAGAGATGAGAAAAATTGCCCAAAAAAAGTACTTCTTTGCTGTTGCGAGGGGAGGGGAGAGTGCAATGGGGTTAAAAGTCGAAACTCGCAAAAAGCACATTTTGTAACACCGCTACTAAATGCATAGCGCCGTAACTATTGTCGACTTTGTGGGAAGGGGGTCAGGGGTTGGGAAATAAGTATTCTAATGTATTCTAGACTCCTAGTGCTGATTTTTACCATTTTTTCGCGCGTAAAAATGAATTTTCACTTAAAAAAATCGCTCTAGCGAGGTTTTATCCCTTCCTTCCCCGCTTCTACATCATTGTAAATATACATGACAAATTTCAGCTTGATGGCGCAATTTGGATGAGAGATATGTGTGGGACTGACTTTTTTTTGCAGTCAAAAAAGCCCCCTCTCCTATATCCTCCCTCTTAATTGACATAGAAAGCTGATCTTTTTTATTATCTACCGATCGATTTGAAACCCAACAATTTTTACAACTTTATCCTCCCAACATCCGCTTCCCAAAAGTTGGGTATAATAGAATTTCGACCCAAAGGAACCCCCCCCCCCCCCCCCCCCAAAGGAACCCCCTCCCCCCCACTCATTTATATCAAATCCGACTTGTACGATTTTCTCGGGGCTTGAAACTAGTTTCGTTGATTCTCCTATCCACCCCTCCCCCTCCATAGTCGTAAGTCATAGTTTGTGATATCCTGTTTTTCATTCGTACACAATTTTAAACCCCTATGTTAGTCGAAGGGTTGGCTTCAAGGTGAAAAAAAATCGTAAAGATGTTCCAATTAGTCTATAAAGTTAATTGTTTAGACATGTTACGATTCCCTATTGATTGTCGAAGAAATTTTGATTTTTGGTGTTTGTCAGCCCCCCCCCCCCTCATCACAGTAGTTTGTGGTGCTAGATCACTCGAAATCTCATTACCAAATATTGCTAACCGATCACATGAATATGTGGTTCAGATTGATCGATGTAGGTTTTTCGAATTTGTTTTTGAAATGGCGCAATCTTCGTTTATTTCCTTTCTTCGCCTTGTGTCTTGTATCTATGGTCGTTCACATTGTGTGCATTTTTGGTGTGTTAGTCCTATAGTTACTAGTTGATAAGTATAATATCGAAATCCACGTGTGTATTTTTGGTAGGTATTATTTGTAACTTATCCACGTTCCGGATAAGACCTACAAAAAAATTATCGTATGCGTATATTTCAACATTTAAGAATAGATATGAAAAAAAAAATACATAATCATATATAGTATACCCTAGACCTGTATACATTACTTCTTATGCATGGTGTTGATAATTAGTTTCGTACGTTGGACGTACGTGTACTGCACGACTACATGTACAATTGTACGATGGCTCGTTCGTTTATCGTATTTCTTCGTATGTACGAGTCGAGTGAATGGCGCTGGCGTACCTGCTGTGTTACCTACCTTAATATACGTAGCAAATTAATTGCAGAGTGAATCTGGCATGTGATAGGTGCGATTTGAAAATATTACACTTCAAAATTCATTCTATGTGTTATGTACCCAATAGGCTAACGTTGTGCAAAATGCATTCACTTGTATGTTCAGCTTGGTAGGTAGAGAGGTACATCTGCATACATACTTAGGTAGCTGGCCTCCAGCTAGGTGTAGGTACATAAATATGTCCAAGTACGTAGGTACAAGTAGGTACGTAACGTGCAATACTACGGTACGATACCGGATGACGTCAACTGCAACAATAACCATAGGTATAGGTAGAGAGGTACACGTACGTATTGTGCATACTGCAAATAGGGTAGTGCTTTAATCGCATATACATAACATACGAGGAGGTACTGTAAAGTAATGTACGTAGTCAGTCGTACGTGTATTTGGAGAGAAGAAAAAAAAGAAAAAATTTTAAAATAATTACCGACAACCGCGACCGGGTGCGACGAATTGTACGTGTTGAAATAATCGACATAAAAGCGAACTGACTCGGAAGTTGACAAATTAATTAGCTTAATGCGCGGTACACAAAACATAAATACGTCGCGTATACTTACTTACGTGTACAGTTGGTATGTGCATTTATATTATGTACTTTATAATGTATAATGCATGTATGTATAATTTTATACGTACACATGGCTTCATCATCGTACGTATATGTAGGTAAGGTACTAGATAGGTACACTTATTTCGTACGTAGAGGACTTGTACCGTACTTGCCATATCAATAGTTGTGTACCGTGAAGTCGCCTTTTCTCGTCTGCATCTACTATACAAATATTATACTATATCCTGGCTGGGTCTCATGTCCTTTTTTTTTTTTTTTGCCCGGATATACTGCATTTATTTGCACGTATTTAGTAGGCCTAGGTAAAGGTACGTGCCAGTATACATACGAAGCATTGGTTGATAACATACACATACAATGTTCGCACGTGTGTTGTATGATTTACCAATCAGCAGTAAGGATAGCAAGGGTTAAATGTGGCTGAAAAGCCAAAACCCCCCAAAAGGCATATCTAGGGTTCTCACTAACTGTACATACCAAATTTCAAGCTCCTAGCTTAATTTGGAAGGTAGTTATGAGAGGAACAAACTCAAAAAATAAGAAAAAAATAGCCTAAAAACCACAAATTTGGGGCTGTGAAGAGCCTGATATGGGGCTGAAAAGTCGAAATTCCGAGACCTAATTTCAAGTTCCTAGCACAATTTGAAGTGAAATTATGCGAGCAACAAACTTAATAAATATGAAAAATGACAAAAAGAAAAACAGATATTCGAGGCTGTGAGGGTCTGAGATGAGGCTGAAAAGTCGAGACCATCACAAGACACATTTTAGGGTTCCTATTGAATGTACATACCTAATTTCAAGTTCTTAGTCCAGTTTGGAGGGGAGTTATGTGAGTAACAAACTCGAAAAATAGGAAAACCCAACCAAAAAACCACATATTCGAAGCTGTGAGGGGGTGTGATGGGGCTGAGAAGTTGAAATTCCCGAAAAGGCATATCTAGGGCCTTTATTGGACGTACATACCGAACTTCAACGTCCTGACTCATTTTGATGGCGCGATAGGGGAGGAACAGTCCTTTTTCAAGGTCAAAAAGAAAAAACCCCTCATATTTCCCTTCCTAATTGACCTAGAAAGTTGATTTTTGGATATGGTACGCAACTTTAAATTCTTTATCGATTTACTCAAAAAGAAGCTATTTGTGTTTTTGGCTCCTCAGCACCGCTCCCCCAAAACAGGGCAAAACTGAATTTTCACCCTTTGCCGATTGACTGAATTGGAATGAATTTGGTCAGTATCGAGCTGAATAAATGATTTTAATGTTTTGGGGTAAAAAATAAAATGAAAATAAATACGCAGACCTCTTTGCACGCAAAAAGTAGCCATCGAAAGAATGTAAGTTTTGATATTTTAAATGTAAATTGGTACAACTGTTTTTTTCTCGACATTTCGATTTGAAATCTTGAAATCAATTAAGGATCAAGCTCAGTTGTTGATGGAACAACTGATGACGATATTGCAACTCAAAATCATAATATCAATGCGAGCTCAAGGTCAACTGTTGACAAGTCAACCTTTTTAAATTTTCCTTGATATTTAAACCTAAAATCATGAAGTCAATCCAGAGTCAAGGTCAACTGTTCATTGGTCTACTTTAAACATCTTTAATTTTGCTCAACATTTCAACTTGGAATCTTGAAATCAATCTAGAGTAAATCAATCTTTCATAAAATAAGTCCACTGATGTCATTCCAGGTCATAAAAATCTGTTCATTGATGTCAGTCTAACGATGACGTTACACTGTTGACTGTCCACTGATGTCATCTTGCGATTTTTCCAGAATGTGCTATTAAACATCTTTTGATGTTAACATCTGACATGGCCAAAAATTGTCTTAATGGCTTTCTAGAACTCCAAAACGAATTTTGGTGGTATTCCCCCTCCCTCCAACCGCCGTTGGTCGATAGACTGTAGTAGCCTGGGTTTCATTGACAGTATGACATAGAAAATGATGCTAAAGAAAAAAATTCCCTTATATCCATGTAAAAGTAGATTTGTAGATGTACAGATAACTTTTAACTGTCGGTTGCCGTCCACCAGTCGTGAAATTTATTAGACAGTATTATGAAATTATGATGCTCATTTGCTCAGTCCTGGTATTAGTAATTATTAAGACGTATGAGGAATGATTTCGAATATTTACGTATTATCAGATGCAATATTTTATATTTCATTATCTTTTGTATGTGATTTACATCCACAGTTGAGACAGTTAGTTAATAGCCATTTAAATCGACTAATTCATGTTTTTCGTTTTTCTTTGTTTTAGGTGAGTACGAATTTTTGTTTGGAGAACAGTACACTTGTATTATGAAAAAAAAAAAAAAAAAAAATACAATCATGTAAGTTATTTTATGACTCCTACGTGAAATAGTTTTATCTGGAGCAGTTGACGTTTTATCGTTTTATTGTTTACGACTGTATATAGAGTTGTACATATTGAAATAATATTCTTCATATGGTACGAAAGATTATTTGCACACCTTGCTTCAAATTTCTGAGTTTATTAGGAAAAATTGTGAGCTGGATTAAAATTGATACAAGTTCAAGACGTTACGGTCAGTATTCCCCCCTCCCCCCCCAGAATTTTGAGTCTAAAGTAGTATATCGATTATCGGTCCTGGTCAAAGTTTCAGAATCAAGTGGTATACGTATTTTGTATGATTCTAATCAAGAGACTTGACCGAAATTTTCATCATCAATGATCAGGAGAGGGAGGCGAGGGTCGTTTTGTGAAAACGTGAATTTTGGCGTTACGTTTTTGATGCAAATAGCGTTGCCAATTACAATAATTTTTGCGTAGAATTTCCAAACAATTTCAAAGAATTAAATTTTATCTTTAAAAGTATAATATTTCAATGCTGAAAATGGGAATTTAGCGCTAAAATTTAACGTTGGGAACATTGACTGTTTCAGATTTTTACATTTGGTTCAAATTTTCACTCATTTTTCAGCATTTTATTGATAATTTTTTTTCAAATTTAGCACTATTTACTCATTTTTTCGAATGTTTACCTGATTTTCTATGATTTTTAATAATTTCATTCGTATTTTAGGTCACTTTTCAGCCATTTTTCAACATTTTTTCATGATTTATGACTTCTTGCCCAATTTTTAATTATTTTCATTGATTTATTTCATTTAAGTTAATTTTCATTAGATTAATTTTTTGTCACTTTTCATCCATTTTTAATAAATTTTTACAAGATTTTCAACGATTTCGGGCAAGATTAAGTCAATTTTTCGGACATTTCCATCAAATTATTTCAAATTTTCAATGATTTTCAGCGATTTTCTTCTTGATGTATGTCAATTTTCATACTTTTACAACATTTTTTTGCGATTTTTGATAAATTTTTCGCACTTTTTGTCCATTTTTATGACATTGATTTTCTCTATAATTTAGATCAATTATTGTCCTATTTTTAAACTTTTTTTCATGATTTTTTATCAATTTTTTGTGGCATTTTACCAATTTTCATTGAATTTTCTGGAAATTTTTGGTGATTTTCAACAACTTTTTTTGTGTTTAAGTCAACTTTTTTCCATTTTGCAACATTTTTTCATGATTTTTTTATCAGTTTTTGTCATTTTTCACCTGTTTTATCAAATATTTATAAAATTTCCTATGATGTTCAATAATTTTTTTAATAATTTATGCCAACTTTTCACCCATTTTGCAATATTATTTTTATGGTTTTCGATGAATTTTCTTATTTTTTAAAAGTATTTTAGTCAATATTTTACCCAATTTTCGATCATTTCTTACGATCTTCTTCACCGTTTCTTGGCTCCGTTTTTACCCATTTTCGTCAAATTTTTACAAATTTTTGATTATTTTCAACAATGTTTTTCATATTTTAAGTCAATTTTCGCCTATTTTCAACTTTTTTTTGTGATTTTTGATCAATTTTATGGACGTAATCAAATTTTTACCTAATTTTTGACAATTTTTATTGATTTTTTTTTATGATTTTGGTCAATTTTCACCCATTTTTCAATAATTTTTCGTAAAGTTTGATCAATTTTTTAAACTTTTCCCCAATTGTATTGAAACTTTACCCAATTCCCGATACGTTTTTTCATATTTTTGATCAAGTTTTATTCATTTTTCAACATTTTTTTTTGTGATTTTTGATTAATTCTTCGCACTTAATACAGTTTTTTTTTTCAAATTTTAACAAAATTTTCGATGATTTTCAACGATTTTTGATATGGATATGTCCCAAGGAGGGGAGGAGGGCATTTTGTGAAGACAAGACGTTTTTGATTTTTGATTTGAAGTTTTTAATCGAAAACTTGCGATGAAAGATGATTATGAAGTATTTTAGCGGTTGATGTTAAAATATTAAGGTTGATGTCTATTTAAGTTAAAAAATTAAAACGGATAATTAATTTTTTTTAATTTTTGATTTTTTTTCTTAAGTTTTTTATCTAAAATATTAAAAAAAGTGAAGTTAAAAAATGTGAAATAATGAAATAATTAAGCAAACTGTATAATTAAAGAATGAAAACAATAATAAAACTGAAAAAAATTAAAAAATTGAGCAAATCATAAAATTCAAACCATTAAAAAATTTAAAAAAATATAGGGGATTCAATTTGAAATTTGCGATTAAGAGCCCGCGAAGAAAGATGATAATGAATGATTTTTGCACCAGTTGATAAAATGTAGAGATCGGTCTTTATTTTTAAAAAAATTGAAAAATTAAAAAATAAAAATAAAAATGATAAAATAATTAAATAAACAAAAAAAGAAAAAATAAAAAAAAATTAAGCTTATTATAAAATTGAAAAAAAAAGAGGAAAATTATAAAAATTAATTAAAAAGTAAAAAAATTTAAAGATTGAAAAAATAAGCAAATTATAAAACTGAAACTATTGAAAAGTAAAAAAAAATTAAATATAAAAAAAAATTAGAAAATTTAATTTGAAATTTGCGAACAAGAGCCTGTGAAGAAAGATGATCATGAATGATTTTTGCACCAGATGATAAAATGTTGAGATCAGTGTCTATTTTTCAAAAAAATGTAAAATTAAAAAAGTTGAAATAAAAATGAAAAAATAAAAAAAAATAGAAAAAATTAAGGAAATTATAAAATTGAAACATTGAAACACAAATGAAAAAAAAATTAAAAAACAAAAAAATGAAAAAATTCGAAAAATTAAGCCAATTATAAAATTAAAACGATTAAAAAATAAAAAAAAAATAAAAAAAATTTAGGAAATTTAATATGAAATTTGTAAACAAGAGCCCGCGATGAAAGATGATCATGAATGATTTTTGCACCAGATAATAAACTGTTGAGATCGGGGTCTATTTTTTAAAAAAAATTGAAAAATAAAAAATATTGAAAAATAATAATAATTAAAAAATGTGAAAAAAATCAAAGAAGTAGAAAAATTAAAAAAATCAAGGAACTTATAAAATTAATACAATTTACAAATAAACAAAATAAAAAATAAAAACTAGTTTTTATTTCGCTGAGGCAATGATAAAATCAAACATCAAAATGGATTGAAGCGAGAAGTAAACGTTTTTGATTGAAAACACGCGATGAAAGACGATTATGAATGAGTTTTGCACTACGTGTTAAAATACCCAGAACAAGAAATGGTTTGTAATATGCCATGTGTAATAACGCTTACTCGAAAAGTAACAATTACCGACGACTGCGGTGATAAGGAGCATGGAGCATGGTGCATGTGGAGCCAACTACATTTGACTTATACGATGAATAACAAGATTTCGATAATGGTGTTAGTGATGATGTAGAGTTACACTGTGCGGTGTATGTAGATGCAAAGTAGGTAGGTAAGGTACCATTTTACAGCGTAGCGTAAGTATAGTATACCAAGCTTGCGCTAATGAAACAATGCTGTACGATTTTGTTACATTAACTCGTTTTTATTACCGTTTTTAATACGCGCATTAATCACATCGTGAATTCGCTTCCTCTTATCACGATGCGCGCTTTTAATAACGTTTAGTATATGTACGATGCATGCGTATCGTGCAGACCGGTATGTGTCGGTTGCATCGCATCATACTACTCATCTTCTCTGATACGTTGAGATGTATACTTGTATATGGGTATATTTAAAACGCGATAATACTGAAATGAAATTTTTCGTATACGGTTCCACCCTATACCCCGACGATCTCCCAGTTTACCGTGGCGGTTACTTTCCATCCCTTTGGCCACAACCCTTGGCAATCGGTTGTAAATAAAACGTTGATTGATTTAAATACGGCGATAATTAATGTCGCTGTAGGGGGTTCAAAGACCGATGTTACTATCTCTGTGTGCTGAGATTACTCCGAACACGTATTACATACCTTAGCTATGTAACTATACGTGTATTAGTAAGCATTGGCATGTGGTAAAGCTCGGCTCTACGATTTTCGAAGCTTTTTTCGCGTTTACATAATAAACACTTCGTACTGTAAAATATAAGCTAGTGTAAGATTTCAAGAAACATCGTGTTACCCTAATGAGATGAATCAGTCGCTTCGCTTCGCTAGCATTTGTCGAGGGGTTGTATTTGCGAATTTATACGTACTTTGGTGTAGGTTTGTTCTTACACCATGATATTGGTACACGTAGCGTTATTCATTAAAAAAAAAAAAATGGGTATTGTTTTTACGTGTCAAGCTCGTCTGCGTTGTCGTTTGTCGTTGTTCTTCGTTCACTCGACACTCGCTCGTGTCTGTTGATCTGTGTGTATGTAAATGTACATACCTACTTACTGGTACCCCCAACTACGTATAGTTATGTAAAAGGTGCATGAATTCAGCTCGTGCATACTCGCTTGCTTATGAAATATAATCCCTTATTCTCTCGATAATCCTTTTAGTTGTATAAAGACGATTGCGATGATCGCTTAACGATGGGTGAAGTACAGTGCAGCGTTAGATGTAAGACACAAGTTTTCTTAAGCCGATGTAGGTAGGTAGGTAGGTAGGTAAGTGAGTAGGTGCTATCTGTAAAAGACTGGTAATCGCGATAACTGCTCTGTTGTTTGTCTCGCCCTCAGTGTTATAAGCACGATAAAGGGAGGTATATATTATACGTAAGACTTCGGTATTTAAGGGATCGAGTGAACGAGTTGATTTTATATGTACACATACGTACTGCGTAGGTACCTATTTGCTTTTTACGATGCGACGACGGGACGGACGGTAATCGAGTTGCTTGAACTTAATTAGCGACTATCTTGAAATGAAGATACCGTCCCGTACCTAACGTACATACGCAGCAGATGATGGAGATGATGATGAAGGCGTGGTACTACTTGTACCAGTATCTTGCATGTGGGAAAAACATTACAAACGTACTTCTTTTTTTTTTTTTTTTATGCTAATAAAAGTTTGATTTTTATGTTTCAATGTTATCGACTTCCTGGTATCGCCGCGGTAGGAGTGAGGAATACGATTAATTGGATTATATTCGTTTCGATCGTTTTTCGATATGTTATTAATAGTGCTTATTTGTCTAACGCCATGAAAAGCATCGCAATGCTTTGCTTATTGGCTGGAAAATCCAAACCACCCCAAAAAGCGCATCTACGATCTGTACTGAATGTACATGCCGAATTTCATCTCCTTATATTGATATTTGGAGACGAGATACACGTGGAACAGCTGTTTTTCAAAGTCAGGGAACGAGGAAACCGCCCATGTCTTCCCTCCTAATTGATCTAAGAAGCTGATTTTT
Source organism: Ferrisia virgata (assembly GCA_900060175.1). Taxonomy (NCBI): domain Eukaryota; kingdom Metazoa; phylum Arthropoda; class Insecta; order Hemiptera; family Pseudococcidae; genus Ferrisia; species Ferrisia virgata. The sequence continues at coordinate 27,778 of FIZR01008158.1, forward strand.
GCATATGTTATGTAAATTCTGATTCTCTATCGATTAGTTTAAAAACGAATAATTTTTACAATTTACATTCCTTAGCACCCCCTTCGCCAAATTTGAACATCACTGAATTTTCACCCAAAGTCTTTCGTGCGGATGGGTATTAAATGCGCCGCCAATCGAAGTCTACTGCCCAAATTTGACAGATTTTAATTGGTATCGAACCGACAAGAGAAGTGTACCCCAAGTGTTACACGCCAAATGAAACATTTTTTTTTACTGCTGTGTAGAGCGTTCGAAATTATCCCCTCAACCAAAATTTCACCCTTCAAGATCCATTAGGGGTGAGGGGGGAGTTAGGGGGGTGGAATACCAAAATATTGACAAATAACAGTGGGAAATTGATGAAAACTGAAATAACTAGAGTTTATACCGCGCTTAGGGGCTAATTTTTTCACCACGTACTACCCTCGATATGGGTCACCCAGGGGTGGCCCATATCGCGTGCTACACTTGAGGGATGAATTTTTGGTCATCATTTTTCAGGTGTTACATGCGGATCCATTGAGGGTAGTACGTGGTGAAAAAATTAGCCCCTAAGCGCGGTATGAACTCGAGTTATTTCATTTTTCATCAATTTCGCAATGTTATTCGTTAATTTTTTGCTATTCCACCCTCATAACTCCCCCCCGTGGATCTTAAGGGCTGAAATTTTGGTTGTGGGGGTAATTTTGAATGCTCTACACAGCTGTAAAAAAATGTTTTCATTTGGAGTGTAACACTTGGGGTACTTCCCTTGTGAGTAAATTATTTTGAGTCGTGGGGCAATGATAATAATAAAAAAAATTAATTTCTCACATGGCTAGAAATAGTCTTTATGGTCTTGTAGGATCCCAAAACGGATATCGTTGATAACCCTTCCTCCTTTCATCATACGTAGATACTCGTAGTTCGTCGAAGTGTGGTTTTTAGGGGAGGGGAGAATACGTTGCAAAATTTTCTAGCTGAATGCAGGCAATAGGGAAAAATTCATTTTTAAGTGGTGAAAAAAACAATAAAAATTGATTAAAAGAAATTCGAAAAAAATTGACGAATCTCAATTAATTCACTTGTAGAAAAATGGGCTGTATTTATATTTTGGTCCAAAAAATACATGCAGGTCATGAAAAAAAAAATGTTTTAGGAGATGAAAAAAATATAACATTTATGCATGAATAAAGCGATTTTTTCTTCTTTAGTGCCGTTTTTTCTAAAACTATCGGAACAATTTTCCTTTTTTTTCTATATTTTACATTATTTAGGTGAATTTTCTCTGTAATGTGACAGAAGAATTTGTGAAAATTTTAATTTTTTGTGGTTTTACATTGACCTAATTTATGTAGTACTGTAGTAACTTTGAGTGAATTGATGGAATTTTCAGCATAAAAATGAAATTTTTCCAAAACCTGAATAAAACCGTAAAAAAATGGAACTTCGTGGATCAAGTAATTTCTGTGTAAATGTGGCACAAAGCAGGAATCTGGTTTATTCATGCATAAGTAGTATATTTTTTTTAATCTTACAAAAACATTTTTTTTTAATTTCTATAATTTTACTTGAAGATTAGGGCCCATACTAGATCTACATACCAAACCTCCTATCACAGTTTGAAGGGAAGTTATGCGAGGAACAAATTCGAAAAAAAATTTAGACACTTTTTCTCTTTTCGGAAAAAAATTGTCAACATTTTAACATTTTTTTTTTAATTTAAAAATTTTTTTATTTCTCAATTTTTTTATTTTTATTCTTTTTATTGTTTAATTTTTTTCATTATTCAATTTTTTTATTATCTCCATTTCAACTTCTTTCAATTTTCAATTTTTTGAATTAGACATATCCATTAGGGTGGATCGTAAAGAAAACTTAGCTTGGATTTTGACCAAATTCACATCGGTGATTGACTTTGAATTGAAAATCCACCATACAAAATCTTTTAACCCTAGCTCAGAGAGGGGTGTGTGTAGAGCTATGGGTTCTCAAAGTGGGATCATTTTTGAACAAAAACGCGGTTTTTCATTCCTAAAAGTAGTGTAGGACCTCGGTCACAGAGATGAAAAAGTGCGATTTGTGTTTCTGTGTCTGCCTGTACCATTGCCATTTCGATCCGATACCATTCATAATCACCTATACCAGAGGGTTGAAAAGTTGCAGATCGTAAAAATCGTCGTAGGTATTTCATTTTTCAAAAAAAAAAGCCAATAAAAGGGCTTTTTACCTCAATAATGGGCGAAAAAAATGTTGACAGCCTAGAAAATTGTATTCCATTGGCTCACCCTTAAGACATATCCATGTCAACATTTTAGCATAAGGTTCAAAATTCATTAGTACTCATCTTTCATCGTGAGCTTTTGATCGAAAAACTTCAAGTTAAAAATCAAAAACGAAAAAACTACTCTTTCGGTGCTGTGAGAGACTGAAATAGGGCTGAAAAGTTCAAACTTCCAAATGGTACATCTAAGGCCTTCGTTAAGTCCACATACTGAATTTCAAATTCCTAGCTCAGTTTGGTGGGGAGATATGGGAGAAACAACATTTTTCCAAAATCAAAAAGAGGGAAAATCCTCATATCTTCCCTACAAATTAACCTAAGAAGCTGATGTTTGGATATGTTGTGCTACTTTGAATTCCCTATCGATTGGGCTGAAAACGAACAATTTTTTCAATTTTAACTCTCTCTCCCGTAATTGGGCATAACTGAATTTTAACCCGACGTCTTTTCCACTCCTGAATATCAAATGATACGTCAATCGAACCGTATTCCTTAAATTTGACCAATTTTGGTTAGTACAGCGTTGAGTAAATAATTTTTCAATTTCGAGGGGAGGAGGGAGGATAAATAAGAATAAATATCTGACATGATCAAAAATGGTCACAGATCTTGTTGGTATTCATCTTCATCGCTGTTGGTTGATAGACTGTAATAGCCTGGTTTTCGTTTACAATGTAACGTAAAAAATCAAGCTAAAGAAAAAAATAAAATTTGTACTGGAAATTCTACACTTGTAATTGATATTTTAAATAGTTTCTCCCCCTCCCCTCACCGGAGAGCCGCAAAAAATTCATATGATGTACCTGAATATCGTATTTGCCTTGTAATTTGTTCCTGAAAAATAATCCAATAAATTTCTTTTTCACCTATGCCAACGTTTTGAATATCAAGTGCTTAAAAATTAGCGAAGGGGAGGGGACGGGTGAAGGGAATAAGGGATAATTAGAAGTAAGTATATGGATGCGAGATGGTAAATGTAAACCGAAGAAATTGCGGTAGCTGTGAAAATGAGATTTATGAGAAGAACGACAATTGTGAAAATTAAATCGACAGATGAAGATGGAGAGAGTTCACGTGAAAAGGAACGAGGATACAAGATCATCAAAAACATTATCCTCCAAAATGAACGTATTGTGACAAGCAACACGGGGCGACAAAAGAATAAACTTATAGATACTTCGAGCTCCATTTCAAGGAGTTCTATCTCACTGTAAACAGGCCAACCGACCTAGCACTAGTATATTGATACGATAGTGTCAATACTTCCTGCTTCTATTAACTAGAAAAGTTATGGATGCCAAAAATGAGAACTTTTCCATATTAGAGTCTACGATGCATTTCGTCATATTGTCTTAGTATTAGTAGGTATAATCCTACTAAGTTTTCGAATGACCAAAATGCCATCTCTCCGATGATTTTGATGGTGATATTGATGCTGTACACAGCGGTATATATCACTACGATTCGTACAATATGCAAGTAAATAGGTAGGTACAGCGATGGAAAAAAAGTAGACTACACGCGCGGATACTTTTATGCGAAAAGAATAATATCTCCGAGAGTAATACAACAATGTCGCCGTACACACTTACGTACATAGACGTACTTACATGAAACCCACAGCGAAACAGACGAGAATAGAGAAGAATAACGACGCCTATATGATATTCAAAAAGAAAAACCTACTTCGATGCTAACCCAAAGTTGTTCGCATGTATCATACACGTGTATCTCTGACCGTATCAGTATCATTCTCTCGTAGCAGTGGACAGCCACGACCATGATAGACAATACACTTACACACATAGTACTTATATAGGCTACGTATATACACATAATATATAGGTACACGTTGCAATGACCGCAGCGTGTACAATGTTGATAGTATGTCCTCGTCGTCGTCGTCGTCATCATAGATTTAGAATACGGGGAAAACACAAATATCGCAATTTCCGATACCATAATGGAACACGGCTTTTGTATCCAGATAGAAACATAGCTACAGTGAAAAAAAAAGAAAGCAGAACTGTACACTATACAATGAAAAACACGTGGGTAAAAAGACGTGCAAACGTATACAGTATCTGGTTTACCAATACGACGAACATCGTATATTGAACAAATAAAGACGAAATTTCTACAAAATTGTAACCACAGTATACATACGTAATATTTACGTACCGGGCACGTGCGTAAATCTAGTTCCTGTACCGGACAGCAATACTTTTTCTACAGTTTAATACTGCACTCGTAGAATTAATTGAAAACGTACTCGTGGAATGGACAGAGACAGATACGTCAAATAAGTCAAATAAATACGATACATGGGCGAAAAATAATTTTGAAATATTTTTTTTTTTAAATCGTTAAAAATCAAGTCTAATTTTTATTTTTATCGAAACTAGGTACCTATATGCGATATTAACATTTTTTAACAATAAAAATTAATATATTTTTCTCATCTTCCTGCAGAAATTTATTGCTCATTTTTCAAATTTCCAGCTTTCCGTTAATTTATAACGCCTTATCAGTTATGATTATTGTATTACTGTGAATTTATTATCACATCTCGATTATAAATACGTACATTCTACACGTCCAATTAAACACTGCATTATGCTGTTTATTTTACACGTGTCAAATCCAATTAAAAAAATCAGATAAAAAACACTACTCAGAACCAACATTATAGAATATTAGTAATAAGGGAGCACAGGAATTTCATATGTATTATTTATCTGATGTAAAAAAAGAATACCTGATTTTTGTGAGAACTGTTACATTTATCATGTTAAAAAAGCACTGTAGTCCAGTCAAATTAGCATTAAATAATGGGAAAATTTATGGCTAAAATTTTTTTTGTAGAATTTTAGATCTCCAAACAATCATATACAAAATTGGACAAACACGGACTGGTGTTTGCCTCCCAATATCACCATTTGTGCCCTGAAAACTGGTTTTTTTACCAATAACTTTGCCTAACCTTGTTCCTGGACGTGATAGAGAAAAAAAGTTGGATTAAAAAATGTAGCACGTTAAATTTACAATAAAAAAGATTATCGCATAATTTTTTCAAAAATCGATTTAAGCGGTTCAAAATGAGTTTGAAAAGAACGCATTACGCGCTAACTAGAAGTTCCGCGTGATGTTTCTATCGCGTCGCGAGAGCCAGCGGTGAACGTTCGTAGACACGCGGGCTGAATTCTTTTTCAGTATATTGGAACAAATTACATGGACTAAATGCTATGTTACCTAATGTTAAAGTAATTATTGTTTGAATAATGGTACAATATGTATGTAATATTTTTAAATTATTTTAATTTTATAAAATAAATTTAATCTCATCGCAACTTTCACAACTATATCCATTCCTGGATCATCGATATTCTCTTTCGATTCCAAATTAAATCAACTATAAAAAGTAAAATTGAAATATTTGCATTTATCCATTAAAAATTGATGTCATACATTAATTTCCGAGTCGGGGGGGGGGGGGTGTTTCTTAAAAATATTTCCTTCGTAGTTTTTCAGAAAATCGTGGAAAATGCAAATGTGACATTTTTTAAAAAACATTTAAAACAGTGGTAATGGTGAAAAATAGCTACCAATGATTATTTTGAGTTCAAATATGTTTTAAAAAAATTTGTAAATAACAGCCCAAAAATCACTTTTTCGAAGCTATGAGACCCCCCCCCCTCCCACCGCAAAAACCACATCGTTTTTCTTTTAGCATAGGTAGTCACAAATCGCATTCTGCTCGATGGGAGTGTTGAAAGCGACCTGATGGCTGATTCGTAATTTAGAAGGAAAAAGAAAAAAATTTAGTCCGAATGCCATTTTTAGACCCCTTTTATCGCCCATCAGAACTACCTCCCTTTTTTCACATACCCACTACGTCGATTTTAATCGTTGTATTTGAGTTTTTTTTTCAGTTCAGTTTGTGGTTCAAAGAGAGTTGAACATTTTTGATATCATAAGAATTTTGAACCCCCCCCCTCTTCTGAGAAACGTCAATTTTTGAAAAAAGTGAAAAAAATGTTCAATTTTTAGTGTTTTGAAATTTTTAAGAGAAGTAAATTTTACTGATTCACCCTACGTTGAGAGTGTGTAATATTTTTTTTTGTGCCCATCATACCAGTGCACCTAGTTTTCTTTTTATCGCAGGTATGGATCATTGTATCTTTTCTTATATCTGAACTTTTTACATTCTATATTTCTCAATACTATAAAAACGAAGACTTCTTGTCTTGTTACAAACTAACATTTTGCTAACAAACTTGAAAGTAGTTCTCTTCTCACATAAAAATCAGGTGTTTTCGTCATGTTTTGGTCAGGGATATCAATTTGGGTGTTTTAGGATCGTGTAGAGTTGGGTAGCTTGTTTAATATTCTGGGCCTACAATGTTTGTGACTGGTATACCTATGGGGACTATGTCCCTCTTAATAGGACCGATCTAATTATGAGCTAAAACCCTAGCTGCATTGGTATGCTTGAAAGATTGATCTCGCTTCTAGCAAAAGACTATTACCTCTTCTCGGCCAGTGCAGCACCGGCAAGGATTGCGAATGGTTGGCCTCCATACAGCAATAATTCTGGAAAGCGGTATGGCCACTGCTCTAGTCACAATTCAGCTTTCAGGGTGTTCCTAACTTGCATCCTGGTTTTGTCGGAACAGTCGAATATAATATACGAGCTGTCCTCAAATACAGCAGCATCATCATTCCCACACCTGAGGCAGTCCGGAGTGGGTCTGTTTTTTGGCTTCTTGTACAAGTATGTACTTCGCTATGTTCCCATGTTCGGTCAATAGATGGGTACTGTATGTTGAGAGGACTATTCTCTGGCTTAGCCTTTCTCGTAGGTTTGAAACAAAGCGCCCCGTCTACACTGCTTGTAAGACTTCTCATCGTTCCTGCCATCACTCTATTGCCCTTTCATAGCACCGCTCTGTCAGTTTGAGCTTCTCCAGCTAGGCTCCCAGCGCATAGCTGACTATAGGGATATATACACTGTGATAAATGGCAACCATCTGCCATGGCTTCAGTCCCTATTTTTGAATTGTGAGTCACTTAAGCATCCTCATCAATGCATCCGCTCTGCTGATAACTAGTTCCACGGGTTCCAACGTCTGCCTGTTTGGGTTAGTAACCTGCAGGACACAGTTGAGGTACTTCGCAGAGACCTTTTGAGCGGACCTGTGTCCATGCTGCCTCTCAGGAACATGAGCTGATACTTCGTTGGTGAAAAATTCATCTTCGACGAGTACGCTCATACGTTGAGTTTTGCTGTCACTGCGTTTCCTTTCTCGGAGATCTCTCTTCTGTTCCAGGCACTGATGATTACCATAGCGCCATCAGCGAAAGCTATCTCCTCGTATCCTTTTGAAAGTTTGAGTATCAACAAGTCATTAAGCAGGATGAGTCACAGGAATGGATCTAGAATGGAGCCCTGAGGACACCCTATGTCACAATCCCACTCGAAGATCCGAGTCTAGTTTTATCAAAAAATGTGGCATACAAAATTGGGCTACAAATGTACATTACTACAGGCTCCAGTTTGCTTAAATTGATCTAGAAGACAGAGATCAAATATGTGACGTTGGTGGGGAGAGGGGTTGAACAGTTGATTTTCGGATATTTTTGTCCCCTTTTCTACTCTATCCCTCTGCCTTAGGCTTATATTGACATTGGAGATTAAAAGTGGAGCTTTTGCTTCTCTCGAATGTCATTTATTCAGTTCACACCGCACCAGCATCTTCCGCAATCATATGTACATAATCCATTACTAAAGAACATCGGACTTTAATGACGGAATGGTTCCGCAATCTCAATATGATTTATTCTGAATCTTCTCCTTGCTTTTTTATGCACATTCACCCACATATACCAACTACATAAGCGTGTACAGTACGTGCGAGTATAATATACGAGTATACGATATCATCCAACGAAAACAAAAAATACCGTCAGCTGAACGCTGATAAGCCTTATCATTTAATAACGCGTCTACCTATCTACGTTAGTACACGGCCTACATATTCGTACGTCTATGTACATATATCTATAAACTATACTGCCAGCAATCTAATATGATAAATACTGCAGCAATAAAAATGAGGGTAACTTCCAATATATCATGTGCCATAGCAGGAAAGTTCAAATCATCCAACTTGCGTATTGATGTGTGCCAGCCATAACTAATAACTACCATCACCACGCGCTATACGCGATAGAATAACAACTTCATGTATTCCCACTTAACACACATTCGTACGTATAGGTGGGTCCAGGTGGATAGATAGGTAGGTAAACGTACATTACGTGTATCTAACCTTTTCGACTATACGATTATTCGAACGACTCGTGCAAATTACTTGTAGAATAACAAAACTTATTTGGAAGTCCGGAAACAAGCTACACTCGTATTATACAAAAATTTCAATGATCTAATTTTATACTCTTTACTTTTAACACCTTACATTTGGCTGCGGGGGAGAGGAGAGGAAGTTAGGCCAGTTGACTTGCCTGCTGTGGGGGTCCAACTCACCGAAGATGAGCCTGACTGCTACTTCTACCAACGCGACAGGTGTGCATTGGATGATCTACTACAGTAATTTTGTTTTCTCCAATTTTTTTTACAGCATCTTTGAAATGCTCCAAAACGGTTGTCTATGAGCGTTAGCTGGTGAAATTGGGGTCCTAGAAAACTATTGAGACCATTTTTGGCCCTGCTAGATATTCAATTTTCTTCTTTTTTATTTTTAACATCGAAACATGTTTAATAGCGTATTCTGGAAAAATTGTCAACAGTTGACCGTGATTATTGAATGACATTAGTGGACTGTCAACAGGGTGACATCATTGGAATGAAATTAGTGGACGGATTTTGATGGCATGGAACGACAGCAGTGGACTTATTAACATCAAAACATGTTCAATAGTGTGTTCTGAAAAAATGGTCAACAGTTGACCATCATCATTGGATGATATTAGTGGACAATCAGCAGTGTGACGTTATTATTGCACTAACATCAGTGGACGGATTTTAGTGGCCTAGAATGACATCAGTGATGAATTTTATGACCTTAAGTTGAAATGTTGAGGAAAATCAGAAATGTTTAAAGTTGACCCATAAACAGTTGATCTTGACTCTGGATTGATCTCATGTTTTCAAGTTGAAATGCTAAGGAAAATGAAAGACAGGTGACCCGTCAACAATTGACCTTGAACTCGGATTGATTTTATGGTTTTGAGCTAAAAAGTCGTCATCAGTTATCCTGTCAACAGTTGACCTTAGCCCTGATCTGATTTCGAGATTTCAAGAAGAAATGTTGAAGAAAATTAGTTGACCATGACCCTGGTTGATTCTGTGACTATAAGTTGAAATATTGAGGAAAATTAAAGATATTTAAATATTGATCCATAAACAGTTGACTCAGAATTGATTTTATGATTTTAAGTCGGAAATTTGAGGAAAATTAAAGAAAGTAGACCCGTCAACAGTAGACTTTGACCCTGGAGGATTTTATGATTTCAAGTTGAAATGTTGAGAGCAGGTGTGACAAAAATCATTTGTTAAGAAATAGTTAATATAAGCTAAATTTATACCGACAACGTAAAAAGTATCAGAACTTACATTCTCTCGATGTTTACTCTTCGTGTGCAAAGAGTATTGAGTATTGGTTTATTTTTCCTCAAAACTAAAAAATGGATAAAATTTGGGAAGCAGGATACGATTGGCGACGAATTAGATATTCCGAAGTGTGGAAGACCTCGGGTTAAAATTCAGTTATGCCCTAATTTGGGGGAGGAGATGCAGAGAGTCTAAAATCGTAAAAAATTTTTTTTTTTAAGCCAATCGATAAAAAATTTATACTTGTACAGCATATTGAAAAAGCAGTCTCCTAGGTCTATTAAAAGGGGAGAAAAAAGGATTTTCCCCTTTTTGGCCTTAAAAATGGGCTGTTCCTTCTTTATCACCTCTCCAAATTGAGCCAGGAAGTTGGAATTTTGTATGTACATTTAGTGAAGGTTCTAAATGTACCTTGGGATGGTGGTCTTGACTTTTTAGTCTCATTTCACCACCTCACAGTCCAAAAAATGTAATTTTCGGTGGGGTATTCTTATTACTTCCTCCTCAAATTAAACCAGGAAGTTGAGAGTATGTAGATTCAGGTCAAGGGTCCTGGTGTGCCTTTTGGTGGTATCGACTTTTTAGCTTCATTGCATCCCCTATCCCCACCACATTTTATTTTCAAACTTTTTATACCTTTCAGAAAATTATTGTGTCGTGGTTCGTTTTTATCTAATGAATTTTTGTTAGTTAAATTGTTGTTTATTGAAATTCTTTTTAATTATGTTCAACTATTACCCACTTATATTTTTTATGCTATAGGAATTACATGCCAGTACAAATGAAAAATTATTTCGAAGATTTTTACCGGTTATTTTCATAAAAAAAAAAAAAAAAAAAAGGTCAGCTTCGGTTATTCTTTTTGGAAATAACGGTCACTCCGGAACAAAAATAAACCTTTCCCCACACCTCTAAAATTTCGATCCATCGAACAGTGAGCTTTGTGTTGAATAGTAACCAAGCTTGTGAATCAACCTATCTAATTTTCAACATTTTAAAATCCAGGAGAAAAAATTTCTGGAACCTTCACAATGCCTGGAAAATAGGATGGATCAATTTCACGTGGTCATTATTAGATGGGAAATGAATTTTCTCCACTACAACTTCAATACATTATATCTTGTGAAATGTTATATTTTCACTTCATTAATCAGCTAATTCAGTGCACAAATTTTTTAAAAATGAACTTCAGCAGCTGAAAGTTTGGTTCCGGTGGTTTTTGTACATGCTCCTTCCATCTAAGTTTAGCTCAAATGCGAGCCGGATTGTAGAGAGGGTTCCCTTGTCAGGGTTTATTATCACACATTCAAAAATCCGCCAACTCGAAAAATTTCATTTTTCTTTTCAATCCATCCCCAAATAGGTTACGTAATACGTAATCATTTACTTTGAGTTGCCGGTACACATATGCTACATGCATAGTGTATGTGCAATGTATGTAACAATATGCTATACATATACGATAGCCAAATGAACGTATAAGCGTAAGGCAAAAGCACAAAAAGAAAAAAATAATATGAGAGCAGTACTTCTGGCGAGCTGAGTTGGGTCTTATTTACGCTCCCTACTTCAATTATTACTACACATTTACTTTCTCTCGAGTCACGTTTACACGTGGTTGGAGGTTTTTGTGTTGCCAGTTTCAACATGTAGCGGTCGTTGACTCGGCCAATCTCTCTAATTTTCTGCTCGTATTACGTACGTATACGTACGTACGTACAGTAAGCTATACGTGTATCTACCTACGAGCGCAGTACTATTCGTTGTATAGTTTAAAAAAAAAAAAGCTGTACAGTATATTGCTTTGTTTCGCCGCAGGTCGTCAATCGCAGTGGCTTTTGCCTTTGCTTATTATTGCCCGGAGAGAAATGTAGAGATGTGTACGTGTGTGTGTGTGTGAATGTCGACTATGTCCCATATAGCACATAACTACATTACTACGTGTGCAGTACGTGCAGTATACTACTCTACTCTACTTAACTGCTGACAAGAGTTACAAGCTAGCTAAAGAAGTTGCCACAATGAGGTGCTACATGACTTTGCTCTCTCTGGTGCTGTAAAAGATCTGATCTAAGATGTTGTGGAAATGCGGATGAAGGTATTAGATACGTGATTTTTGGTGTGTTATCAGTTTGTTGAGGGATAACTCATCGCCTAGATGGATAAAATATTGAAGGATCAAGGCTAAGGTGATGGTTGTTGAGGGTGGACGTACCTTTCCATGGATAAAAGGAACGCTGTGTTATAAGAGGAGGAGGTAGATGTTGATTTGAAAGTGACTATTTGGCCTCAAATAGGTACATTTAAAACCACTACTACATCTACATGCCAAACTGCAACCCCTAAGTTCAATTTGTAAAGGAGATATGCGAAACCCATCCCCAAAAAAACACATTTTTGAGGTTATGATTGAACGATACGGAGCTGTAAAGTCGAAACCCTCAAAAGGTGTGTCTAGGATCTGTACAAAATCTTTGCATTGTATAGCACTTTAAACCTTCTGGCTCGATTCGGAGAGGAGATTCGTATAGAGGTGAACTTTTTCAAAGTTGAAAAGAGAGAAAATCGCCATCTCGCTTCCTAACTGAAGTGACAGGCTGATTTGTGAATATGTTACATAATTTTTGATTATCTATCGATTGATTTGTACTATTTTTGCCCTTCAGTGCCTCTCCACTAATTTTGAACGTAAATGAATTTTGACCCTAAGGACGCCACTACTTTTATGTATCTGCTTTGCCATCAATCTTAGCCAAGTGGGATAGGTACCGACATCGTTCCAGGTAAATTATCTTAATCTATGGGCGAGGGAAAGAGAGATTTTATAATGAATAAACATCTGACTTGCTTAAAAATGGTTTCAATGGTCTTCCATATTATGTTAGCATCCGACAAAGCTTGATAATCTGTAATTGTCTGGGCTTCTTTGATGATATGGCAAAGAAAATAAGACCTTGAGAAAATATGTGGAAATTGGCGAAAATGTTTGAAAATTTAACTAGCTGAATTGCTTGCAATATTTTGATTAGTGTAGCAATTTTTTCGAAAACTGGTTCATGTTCATTTATCATCGTGATATCTAACAATGTTCATATTTTAAACGTTTTAATTAATTTTGTCATTTTTCTTCCTCTGTTTCAGGTAAGCGTTGCATTTTCCATTAAAAAGGATTGTATGATTATAGACGTATACGAAAGTTATGCAAAAAGTGAGTCATTATAAAATTTTTAACCCGAAAAAAAATCATTCTTTTGCACTTATTAGCTAAATAGCGGTTGTGGAGACACGCATCACTATCATTTCATCGCTGAATGTGTCCCAAAAACAGGGTTTCTTAGCAATAACTTTGCCTAACTTTTCCTAATTACAACTGAGAAAAAAAATTTGATCAAAAAATGTAGCTTGTTAAATTTTAAGATTATTCTTATCGCATTATGCGCAACCATCTGACTCCGAATCATTGATATTCTGTTCTGATTTAACATTAAACCAGCTATTGGAAGTAAAATTAAAATATTGGGTTCAACCATCGAAAATACTCCAATTTCATCAAATTATTGTGTTGGGTGTCTGAATATATGTTTTTTGACGCATACAGTTCATATTCGACATTTTCCCAAAAAAGTGAAATTCATTCCCAAGAGGGGGGGGGGGAAGCAAAACTCAAATTTCAATAAATTGCCATGTTGCGTATCCAAATACATGTTTTTTGACCAGTAAAGTTTGTTTTAGACATATTTCTAAAAAAACTGAAGTGTATTCTGAAAAGAAGTATATTATTGATATAATGAGTACTAAAATACATGTGTTTAGTCTAGTTTGAAAAAAAAATGCTGACAATGAGCAAAAATTCGATAGTCACACAAATACTTGACAAAAAATTCCAACACGTGTAATAATATCACAGAATCGTATAACTGATTTTTTGTATCCTCCACATTCAAAATCTGAATATATTGTTGCTTCGCAGGAACACATGTTTGATTTTTGTGCATCTTTTTGATCAAATTATGGCTAATTTTGAGCAAACGCGCAAGTTGTTGTAAAAAGTAATACTGGTGTGAGAAAGTACATGGCATAGGCAACAAATCTGCATAGAAAGAACTCTGACACAGGTTGAAACTTTTAATATATATCTAAAAACATGTTCAGTTAAACTTGAAGAAGTGCTTACTTTAAATTCAAAATATTCGTATTGCAATCATTTGAGAATTAAAAGCTGATACAGATCTGAATTCACCATTAAAAATACTATAAAACCACATGAACAGATATTTTATAATCACATTTCTTATTACAACAGCATGAGTTTGAAAAAGATCCCTAGATTGAGAACAATGTCGGGTTGTTAACCACCACTTTCCGAACATCATTATAATAATGAGATGCGCGCGCGGATGTTTGACACATTCGAAACTAGATGCGTTCAAGGTTGTAGAACATAACAGGGGTGATATTTTGTTGAGGCTGAGTAGTTCACTTTTCTGACTTTTGGCGCGCTAAATATTTTACAGTACCACTGTGCGCTGGCTTTAGCTACGTAATAGAAACATCACGCGGAATATCACGTTAGTACCCAGCGCGACCTTTTCAATCCCATTTTAAAATGTTTCAATTGATTTTCGAAAAAAATGTGCAATGATTATTCTTATTGGACAGTTGACCGGCTACATTTTTTGATTCAACTTTTTTTCTCTATCGCGTTTAGGAACAAAGTTGGGCAGAGTTATCGGTGAAAAAACTTGTATTTGGGGCGCAAATGAGAATATTAATGGAGAAGCACAACCACGTGAGAGTAAAAATGGTTCAAGTTTTCAATTTTTTACTTTTAAAGGGGAAAAGGGGTAGCAGAATATTACCTTTCAATTTTTTTTAAGATGCGAGGAAGGGGGGAGGGGAGTACTGACGAAAAATTGCGAAATGACGTCAAATAAACGTGGTAAAAAATTGGGATCTCAAATATGAATTTTAGCCCACCGCCTTTTAGTTTAAAATTGCAAAATTTAGGTGAAAAATAAGTAAAAAAAAGTTAATTTTTTCGATATTGACGTGCTACAGCAGACCGCACGAGACCAAAAAAAAAAGTTTTGGCAATTGCTTTTCAGGCGTGCCAAAATCCTGTTGAAGCATCGAAAAAAATCATCTATTTTGAATTTTTTCATGGTAATGAGGTAAGAATACGATGACATACTTTATGAAAGTATTTCTTTTGCTTTTTTACCACATAAAAATTCAAAGTATTAAACATGATTTTGAAACCCATGAAAAAAAAAAAATCGCGAAATCTTTTTTGGTCTCATATGGTCTACTAAGAATACAAAATAAATATAATTTCTGTTATTGATTTTGAATGTAAATTTTGAAAATTTGAATCAAAAAGTGGGGGGGGGGGGGGGGGGGGGCAGAGGGTCAAGTTGGATACCCAAAATTTTTACCATGTTCATTCGACTTCATCTCATAACTTTTTTCCACTGCCCCCTACAACCCGCATTTTCGAAAAAAAAAAAACTAAAATTGAAACGCTCTAGTTCAGAACTACGTTTAAGAATGAGAACAAAAATTTATTTTGAACCTTTTCAAGATAAGAACTCAAAAAGCTCCTGGAAAACATAAAATAAAAAAAAATTGCGAAAAATTGTTTCTCCAAAGAAAGAAAACAATTTTTCTTGAAATTTTTGTGTAAATTTTGAAATTTTAAACCAATTTTAGCCGTGCCAAGAATCAAGTCAGAGATGTAAAAATTTTTACCACGTCCATTTAACGTCATTTCGCAACTTTTTTTTTCATCATCCTCTTCTCCCAACTTTCAAAAAAATCCTAAAATGCCGGGAATAATGATAAATTTTTAAGAACCATCCAAAACAATGATTTTGGGCGTTATGCTATTTACTGGTCACTTTGCAAATCACATCATGCTACCATTGGCTAAACCCATTTCATTGCAGAGAATTTGTTAAATTTTGAAAAAAAAAAAATTCGCGCGGAGAAAATCGAATAAAACTGAACTAAAAAGCAACCGTATCAGTTTGGTTTTTCCTTTTTCTCATGTCTTGATTTTCGAACATCTTCAAGAGCCATATCCGGTACACAGCAACATTACAGGGATCTACCGGTGGTTGGTGGTGGCAACAGATGAGTGAAATGAATTCGCCTCGTCGACGAGGCGAAGACTACGACGACGAGAGAGACCGAAGCGATGCGACGCGTGAAGAAAAACACACGAGTGATTTGATTAATTGCGAAGAGAACGAAAGTAGACGGGTATTTTTTTTTTTTTTTTTTTGATTAATCGCCTCTTCGAAATACACCATTAATAATAACAACGATGTAAAGAAGAAATTGTAACGTTGGCGCGTAAAATTAAGTCGTCGTATCGTTCTTAAACGTGATACATAAGCGGCTTAATGTAAAGAATTCGCGAATGTGTTTGACGTAATTATGACGTTTGCCTGGTTTCGTAATATGTATGGTCTGGCGTCTCATTTGCTAATTTATATAGGCGCACACTCTCGCCGGGCCGGCAAATTTGACCGTCGCTGTGCCGAGCTTCCATGAAAATCTGCAGGGATTTTTTTTCCGGCTTATTAATTGTTGCTGTCGGTCTGGCGAAGTGGCCTAGCCCTAACGTAGATTGTAAAGGTTCGTTTCTGTACAGATTGTCAGAGGATGGAATTTTATGAGAATTTTGCCTCTCTGGTCCTGTGTGGAATTGAAGATCGTCTGTGTATGAAGTAGTAAAGTGTACGGATGAGGAGATTTGTGTACGTATCTGCGTTAGGGAGCTGATTTGAAGTATCTTCGTAACGCGACGTTTGGTTGGTTTATGTTTACCTGTGAGGGGGGGGGTGGGAATTGGGGGAGCGGTTATAATGATTATTTTGAAAAGATGCGAGGTAAATGCGCCTACTTGGCAAAAAAGTCTATTAGCTTTATCAACGTAGGTATCAAACAGGCTCAATATATATTCCAGCCATTTCAATAGTACACGATGAGCGAGTCTCTCGCGTCGAAAAATAACTTGGCAATGTCGGAAAGAGCTATCTAAATATGTGCAGACGATCCACCATTCTCAACATTATGGTCATCGTCATGACCATCATGGCTGAATTTGTGTACGTGTGTAGTTGTACGTAGACGTAGCCAGTTTCCCTTTTCAAGTCTTGCAGATGGGTACAAGACATACGATTATACAATATACAACATACTGCGTGTATAATGACTCGAATAGCGGCTCATTAACGATTATTTAGCTCGATTAGTATACGAAAATCACGATGATAGATGAGCCTGGTTTTCGACTCACCCATCTCCTCTTCACAACATATTGTTTCCAATACACTCGAGAATGTGGTCTAACGATAGAGAAATCATAATACCTCTGAATGTGCAGTAGAAGAAAAATACGTCCTGTATGTCTCGATGATTAGCGGGCGTATTTGTTGAGAAAATTGGCTTCGTAAATGTTGAACGAGTTGATTGGTTTTTCTTGTTGAAGTTGCACCGAACGCTCTTTGTATAAGTGTGAGATGTACTGAATGTGTGAAAGAGGCATTTCTTCGTTTATTTGGGCATTACATTTAAAATTATGTCTCGGATTTTTAGCCTGATTTTCTTTGCCATATTGTCAGTGAAGACCAGGCAGCGAATGAGGAGGCCGACATCAACATAATCTGTTCCGGGGTCCTAGAAAACCATTACGACCATTTTTGGCCAAGTCTGATATTTGTTTTTAATTTTTCCCCAAACTAAAAATCATTTGCTCAGCTCGATACCGATCAAATTTGAGAAACAGACTTTGATAAGCAACGGATTTGATATGCTGGTGTGGGGTTGACCTTGTCTCAAAACTCAGCTATGCCCAAATTTAGGGGAGTAGGTGCTGAGGGGTCAAAAACGCAAAAATGTTTCCTGTTTAAGCCGATTGATAGAAAATCAAAAGTTGTACAACGTATCCAAAAATCAGCCTCGTAAGTCAATTCGGAGAGGAGATTTGAGGGGTTTCTCCCTTTCTGACCTTGAAAAAAGACTATTCCTCCCCTATATCCCCTCCAAATGGAGCTATGAAGTTGAACTTTGGTATGTAGATTTAGTACGGGTCCTAGATAATGTAGCAGCTACTTTCATGCACAATGGAAGCTCAAAAGTTCAAAATTTTCATAAACTTCCACCAGAAAAGGTGGATAGTTCATATTAGTGTTATCTTATTATAGAATTTTTTACTTTCAGTTCGACTACTTCGGTCTGCCAGCTCAAAAAACTCGCCATGGGGTAGCCTGACAGGGTTCTAAAAGGTCGTAAAATTTGAAAATTTTCATTTTTTTCATTTTTTTTTTTTTTATGAAAAAAGCTATTTAATCGTAGTAAAAGCTACTTTTAAACAGTGTGATAGTAAAACGTTGATGAATTTTACTGCCAAATTGATGAATTTCATAGGTTTGTAGCGAGACGACGAGCGAGGAGGGGAACGAAATGAATGTCACGAATGATGATTCTAAAGCTATTATCTACTCCATATTTCAATTCTACAACCCTAAAAACTTGTATTTTGTCTCAACCTTGGCACCTTCCCGCTGACTGGCATATCTTACAAAATTTTAATTCAAGGAAAAGGCATTAAGTCAACAGTGTGCTTCCACTTGGTTTTCTCAAAAATAGCTTTTGATCCGATCAAGTGGATTTTAACTTGATTTTATTTGTCACAGCGTCATTGAAAATCAGGCCATCGTGATGTATTGACTTAGATCGGATGGGGGGGGGGAGGAGTATCAATAAAATCCGTTTTGGGTTCAGATCATTTTTGGCGATTTCAGATATCTCACTTTATTCTTATTCCCCTTCTTCGCCCCTCCCTGGACTAAAATCATTTACTCAGCTCGATATTGAACAAAATCTATGAAGGGGGAGGGGTATCAATAAAACCCGTTTTGAGATCCTAGAAAACCGCTTAGATTATTTTTGGAGATTTCAGATATGCAGCTTGTTAAGCTCCCCCCCCCCCTGCACACATTAAAATTAATAACATCCAATGGTGTTTAATAGCGCATTCTAGAAAAATCGTCAACAGTTGACCGTCATCATTTTACTGACATAAGTGGACAGATTTTAGCCTGGAATGACATCAGTGGACTTATTTTATTAAGGATTGATTTTATAATTCAAGTTGAAATGTTGAGAAAAATTAGAGATGTTATTAGTGGGCCGTCAACAATGTGATGTCATTTTTGAATTGACATCGGTGGACAGATTCTCATGGCTTGGAATGACATCAGTAGACTTATTTTATTAAGTATTGATTTTATAATTTTAAGTTGAAATGTTGAGAAAAATTAGAGAAGATATTAGTGGACCGTTAACAGTGCGATGTCATCATTGAGCTAACATCAGTGGACAGATTGTAGCCTGGAATGACATCAGTGGACTTATTTTATGAAGGATTGATTTAACTTTTTTATGATTTTGAATTCAAATGTGGAGGAAAATTAGTTGACCTTGACCCCGGTTGATTTTACAATTTCAAGTTAAAATGTAGAGAAAAATTAAAGATGTTTAAAGTTGATCCATAAACAGTTGACCTTGACTCTGCATTGACTTTATGATTTCAAATTGAAATATTAAGGAAATTTGAAGAAAGTTGACCCGTCAACGCTCGGATTGATTTTATGATTCAAAATTGAAATATCGAGAAAAATTATTTGATCTTGATCCCGGTTCATTTTTCTCAATTTTGTTGAAAATATAGAAGAAAATTTTTTGTTAAAAATACAAAAGAAAATTTTCCAAGTGCGAAATATTAAATAAAAAAAAGAAAAAAAAATTGTAGGTACCAATTACATTTTAAATGTCAAAACTTACATTTTTTCAATGTTTACTCTTTGCATGCAGAGTCCTATTTAACCAGTTCGATATTGACGAAAATCGAGGGAGGAAGAGTACGAATTAAAACCGTTTCATGGTCCTAGAAGACTACTCAGATATTTATTTTTATTCCCAACCACCTCCCATCTCCCCTCACCCCCTAGACTAAAATCAAAATTTTGTATGGTGGGGTTTCAACCCAAAAGTCCAACCACCTCCGTGAATTTGATGAAAATCCGAGTTATGTTTTCTATTCACTCCATTCTAATATACATTTTATTGAGGTCCTAAATATCCTTCGTGAAGGTATTTACTCTCAAGTCCCATTGCACTTCCACACAGCCCAAGAAAGTAGTTTTCATGCGGTTTTTCTTTCTCCCCAATAAATTGAGTTAGGCGGTTGAAATTTGATATGTAGATTTAGTAGGATGGTCCCTGGTGGCATATTCGAGCTCAGCGTTGAAAATGATACAAATTGAACCATCAACCTTGTCGGGCAAAAGTTCATGAAATTTCTGAACTTCTGAGCATTCGGCATGTTTGAGAGTAGCTACGGAAATAGGCAGACTGGCGTTTTTGGAAAGAGTGTTGTTAACACACACCAATTTGTGCAACTCTTTTTCATCATAACAATGTTGTAGAATGTTGGATGATTAAATGCCTGTATAATTTCTACCTGCCAGACTGAAACCTAATTTGCTGCTCTTTCTGAGAGGAAGTTAAAATGGAGACTTGTAGCTGTGCAGAATGCACATTTGTAAGACTAGATGTTGGTAGTTGGTTAGATAGGTAAGTAGATGTACATATAAGATGGGTAGGAAGATATGGGTAGCGAGTGAGAGAGGCGAACCCGACGATGATGATGACGACGACGACGATTACCTAGATTTCACACCATTATATTTAAAAGCGTCGGCTGGGTAATTATTTCACGTCGACTGTGCGGGCGAAAATACGCATGCAACGAGTAATCGATAACAGTTCGAGGTTGTGTAGGTACATCTGATGTATTATCCATTGTGGCCGAGTGTACTGGAAAACACCGAGTATATGGTGTACATTATTACGCTGAACGATAGTGCGGACTATACGATGGGGTATGAGGAGGGGGAGAGGGGGGGGAGGAATGATACTGAGAGAACACCAATCAACCAGCCAAGCCAAACGAGTAGAACGTTTGTTTGCTTCGAACGCGAAGCAAGGAGGAAGAAAAAAGATGCATACGCAGAGAAGAGAGAATATAAGACGAATGCTGAGGGATCGTGGACCGAGGGTGAAGAGGTGAAGGCGATATCTAGACAGGCGAAGAAACTTGGCAATAATTAATGTGCCGAGGAGTAAATTTTCGAACGGATTAATTCCGTCGAAGAGAAGGCATATTGTTGAAAATTTTTCCATTCGATAAATTATATACGGTCGTTTTATCTTGAAATCGACATGCGGCACGAATACGGCCTACTTGATTTCGAAAGATGGCGGTGGCGCGCGACCGCGCGGCCCGGCCGGCCGTGGCCGTGGCCAGCTCGTGAACTTTTCTCGTTTGCGCGACCGAGGTGAAAAGTATTGCCTTTTTGATCGCCGAGGGTGAGGATGTCTTCGAGCGCCCGAGCCTAAAACGATAATTAGATAGATATTTCATACGAAATATCTACATAATATGTAGATGCTGAAAATTACTCGGTGTTTGGAGATTTTGTAATTGCGTTTCTTGTTTGTAATGATGGAATACTTATTTGGCGTTGTAGGCATCGATAGATTTGGACACCAGGTACAAGGTGTACATACACGTGTAATATATTCGTGTGTATATTGAACAAGAATGATATAATCAGACGACCCGATGCGACGTTATATTGGCACAGAAAATGACGCTTGGTTTATGTACACTTTATAAATTTATACTAAACTGGTGATATGCGCGGGATTACAAATGCTACACGCCGGTCGCCAGGTCAATGTCTCATCATCACAGAATGACCTCTCTCTTTCTCTTTACGTATTAGTGTATCACTCGCTGGTTCTCGATGCTTGCGTTCTATGGCCATACGATGCCATACCATGCTGTCGATGATGCTGTGTCTCTCTTCAACTCATCCATCTTCTTTGGTTTGCGTATCAGTATTTTATATTAGTTTTTTTTCTCTTTCTTTGTTTTTTTTTTTTTTGCTTTTTTCGTCACCGCTTCTCGTCTCATTTCGTCGTTTGATTTTGCTGCGTTTTGTTTTATATCATCAGTGTACCAAATGGCGCGACTGCGGACTAAATCTTACATACTTACATGTGCTGAAATTGCTACCGAACAAAACTACGTAGACGTACCCACGTTATGAAAACAATACTAATATTTTTTTGGTGTCCGCGCTGTCCGTACACGTACTTTTTGCATGTTTGTGTGGGTGTACTGATGTAATATGCAGTACAATTTTACTTATTTATTGTATAGTACAAGTGTAGGTACAACGGACACATACATAATGTAGAATTTATATTTAATGAGAGCTTTTTCTCTTCTCTCGTTACATTCTCTCTTTCTCTCTGATACATGCTATTTTTTTGCATTTGTATGCTACTGCTCAATCTGCGAAGATAACGAGGTACAGCAGTGTGCCGACTAGTTGTAGGTATGTACTTTATTGCCTTCATTTATGCTGTACTCTATAGCTAGAGAGGTACGTGTCCTTAACATGTGAGGAGTTCGACCTTGCTCGTGTTGAAAATATAAGAGATTCGATTGTAGTGAGTGCAAGTACGAGCATAATGTACTGAAATGCATGAATCTAGGTAAAAATAATGGTTCGTATTTAATTTATCGGTGAAAAATTACTCCCGATGAAAGAAGAGCAAAATAAAAGCTGGAACCTTGTGAATAAGGGGACTATACAGACTCCATGGTAATTATTTTGATGTGAATGTGACCGTACAAGGAACTCAAAAAGGTTCAGCGAGGTAGTGCCTGTTTACCACTGATCAGCAAGGCTGCCAGATATATGGATTTATCCTTAAATCTAACGTTTTTTTGACGTGCCTGTTTACTTTAAACTCGAAAAAATCGCTTGTCGGAACTGATAAACAGTTGAAGCCATCTACGATTCGTGACATGCGTTTCTGCTTTGTCCTTTGTTAAGCTAAAGCCAAAAGTCAATAAAATAAATACAGAATACGAAAATCTAAACCGAAGACAAACTTTATTTGGAGAATTTTGTCTGATCTTTAAGTTATCGAACAACAAGCGTCGTAGCATGCTGCTTGATACGTTGTTTAGACAATGTCTATGTTGTACAACTTGGTACATAATCGTTAAAAATTAATTACCAGTAAATTAACACATAATTACGGGTAAATTACCGAGTAATTACAGGAAAATTATCAAATATTTACCGTTAAATTACCAAGTACTTACAGGCGAATAACTGACTAGTTACAGGTAATTACTAGTAAATTATCGCAATATTACCGGTAAATTACTAAGTAATTACAAGTGAATTACCCAGAAATTACCGATAGATTTCCAAGTAATTACCAATAGATTTACGATTAATTACAGGCAAATTACCAAATATTCACAATCAAATTACCAAGTACTTACAGGTGAATTACTGAGTAGTTACAGGTGATTACTAGTAAATTATCGCATTATTACTTGTAAATTACCAAGTATATATCGATAGATTGCCGAGTAATTACAATTAAACTACCCAAAAATTAGCGGTACATTTCCAAGTAATTACCAGTAGGTTTACGATTAATTATAGGAAAATTACCGAGTAATTACTAGTAAATTTTCAAGTAATCACAGGTAAATTAACAAGCAATTACAGGTGAATTACTGATTGATTACAGGTAAATTACCTATTAGTTAAAAGTAAATTATTGTGTGATCAACGGGAAATTATCGAGCAATTATTGACAGATTACCAAGTAAATACGGGTGAACTACTGAGAAATTCCCAATAGATTTCCGAGTAATTATCAGTAGTTTTCCAATTAATTGCAGGTTAATTAGAATAATTACCGAGCGATTGCAGGTGAATTATTGAGTAATTAAGAGATTATGTAATCACAGATAAATTACTGAACAGTTACAGGTATATTACTCAGTAATTACAGGTAAATTATTCAGTATTTACAAGTGAACAACTCAGTAATTGCGGATGATTTACGGAGTAATTGCAAATAAACTACCCAGTAACAAGTAAATCAACGAGTGATCGCAAGTGAATTACCCAATAATTACCGGTGAATTATGGAGTAATTGCTAGGAAATTACTCAGTAATTAAAGGTAAATTACCGAGTAATGGCTCATAGGTTACCGAGTAATTCACTGTTCTTACTGTAAATTACATTGTTAGTAAAACAAGCGAAATTTGTGTTTTTCAGCCATTTTTTTGGTATCTTTGAAGATTTGTTTCATTTTCTCACATCTTTTGAAATGTAAATCGACGTTTCGAAAAATTTTTTCATCATTTTACATTCTTGAAAGCAAAATTTCAGTACTTCTTGTCTTATCATTTCACCTCTAATAAGCAAAAAATTTATGTTATTTGAAAATTTTCTTGTTTTTTTTTTTATGATTTCTTTATTTCAATTTAATTTTTTTGCTCAGATAAAATTTTTGAGAAATTGACATTACTCGAATATTTGTATGGTTTTCGGTTTTTTTTTTTTTTTAAGTTGTACAATGATATTTTTTAGAATTTTTTCTGAAAGACTGTAACAAGCTGAAGAGGGTAGTTTAACCTTGGGTCTACGAATTCATTTTTTTCAAGTGACTTAGACACCGGTAAAAGATGATTAAGAAGCGTCCTACAAGCCCCTGTCCGTTTCAAGGGCATGCATGGCGCGTGAAAAATCTGAAAAAATTCAGCAACGATACCTTCACTTTTATACCAAGTGTTTGAAAAAAAATCTATCGAAAATTCTGGAAGAAAAAAATTAGGCAAAAACTAACCCTAAATACATTTTTACGTATCTATTCCTTTTCCTCTACCCCCATGAATAATTTGAATTCGCTGAGATCCAAGGGTAAATGGTGCTTTTAAGCTTTATGCAGTTCTCTTTATATTTTGAAAGCAAAATTTCAACGTTTTTTGATCGTTTTTTTGGGGGGGGGGGGAGGGCAGGGTTGCATTTTTCCAGATGTAGAATGAAATATTCGGAAATTGGGTATGACTTATTCATAGGCTCACCTTTTTCTGCGATGTTAATTTTGATGTATGTAATTTAATGTTCATCTCGTTATGCGTCAGTATGTCTGTGTACCTGGGTACCTCTACCAACTTGAGTACAGGCTGTTGTAATTCTATTTACTTGATAGTAGGTAGCTAGGTAGCAGGGCTAGGTGCACATTGTATGTATCGTGAATGATGAACACTTTTTCACATGAACTCTTCGTCCCGCGCGTCGCGTCGTTTTCTCATTTATCCACGTTGCAACGTGTGGCATGCGTAAAACCAGCAGCAAAACTGCCGGCTTATATAAATGCATTATTCATGCGCGAAGAAAAAAATTACCATATCAACACGTCGAAACAGACGAGTGCATCGCACGTTTATCAATATCTTAAACTCGAGCAAATACATGATGGTAACAACGAGTAAACAATGCGTAATTTTTGTAGGAATTGAAAATTTTCAATAACGATGTTTCGTAGACGATATGTTTTTTGGTCTCTGTTTATGTCAAAGGTACCACGTTGGATGCACTTTGCAGATAAAACGTATGCTCGGAACTACAGGAACGTCGCACTTCAACCCCCTTGTACCCAAGATAATCCAGACATACTAACAAATTATGCTAAAGATGGATATCAAGTTGACCACCAAAGTAAATCATTTTTTCGGGTAGCATAATTAGCCCCTGAAAATGAAGTGGGAGGTTGTTAGACTATTTTAGAAGACTTTGTAAAATTCCCAGTAGGGGAAAAGAAATATTATGTTCAACGATGCATAACTTTCTGTAACAGAGGAAATATGAAGTTGTGTGCAACAGCATTGTGTTTTATTTTCAATTCAGTAATCCATATACTGAAAATTCGGACTTTTCTATGAAAATAAATGATTTGACATGGTCATGTATACAATCGACATGTGAAAAATACTGCTAGGACATCTGACATTGGCCCAATACTAGGCTAGGGTGATACAGAAAGCAGTTACAGTATTTTGAAAAATTCATCTGGAAAAAGTAACAATAAAAGTGAAAA
>FIZR01008161.1:0-25590 GCA_900060175.1 Ferrisia virgata
AGATTGCATTTTAGATTCCATCAACTAGAAGGATAAATAGGGTGGTGCTGAGGACGGATCCTTGGGTTACACCATTTTTTATTTGATGAGGTTTGGAATAGGTATTATTTATTCGAACTTTGAAATAACGATCTCTAAGAAAGTTGATAATGAAATGTGCTAGATGACCTTACCTATTGAGTGGAGTTTTTCCAGGATTTTGTACCCCCATGCTTTGTCATACCTTTTTTCTAGATCATTTAATGCTAATTTGATTGGAATGTCTATTTACGTATTGGTTTTAAGAAATCGATATGGGATCTAATACAAAATATTTAGGTTTTCGTAGTTTTTAAAAATTTTTTAAATTCAAAATTACCGAAATTTCACAATATTATTTTCGTGTGAGTAAAAGCGACGCGACGGAGTGTAAAGCTTTACGTTAACGTTTCAGGGACGAAGACGAAAAGGGAAAAACGACGCGACGCCGATGTTGTTTTTTTTAAAGGTGGTTGTTATTGCGGTTGTTTTATTTTCATTTCCTTTTTTCTCGCTTCTTTTTTTTTCTTTTTTCTTTTTATTTTCTGAATAAAACATGAAGACGGCGCGCGAAAATCTTAAGTATACATACCTACCTAGTACCTACGTGCTAATTTATATTATACGGAAAAAAGATTAATGCTGCGGTTTCGTCGCGGTTCGTATACGAATAGGTGTACACGCAAGCAGGCCCACTCAAAGTCTCCCTCTCCCCTAGAGTTGCCGCAGCGGCGCCACGTTTCGCAAAATCATTTTTCTTCGTCGCACACGCACACATTTTTACGGCAAAGGGTACGTACAACGACGTGATTGTTGAGTGTATCTGTATTTTTATACTGGCTGAAAATTTCCGCTACACAACAAGCCTGTGAAAAGAGGTAAACTTGAAAGGTGTTGTAATTTCTATACGAGAATATTGTCCGCGATATTTGCATAATTCGTCGCGGTTCGTTTTACGGCATCAATTAAAAGATTTAATTCGCAAGGAAAATGAGCGAAAATAGCTTGTCTAAAAGTTTGATATTCCAGTTGTGTATATATACCAGAGCTATAAATTAGGTTACGAATTCGCACCCCAACCAAGTATTTTGAAATCATCGACAATCGACGTTAGACTGCGCAGGCAAGTCTAAGTACACTAGTACGTAATCATTTGCTAACGATAATTTATCGACGAAAAAAATTCCAAGGTCGGCAGTTCAGCACTCCTTTCTTACATCTTTCTCCATTTTATTGATAGCAGTCTCGCTGCACTCGTAGGCGAAACTTTATCATTATTACGCGTATTTTTCTTCATTATAAAATGCCTCTAACGCTGACGGCGGTGGCGATGCAATTTCTCTAGAGTATAATTAACATTACAAACGATAAGCTCATCTATATTCGCGTACCTAATATTTAGTCAAGTATAGAGCTATAGACCCGACATACCCAGCACTTGAGTAGTCAACATCTCGTATAAACCAGATACAGTCACATTTTCAACGCGGATTGAAACACTTTTCCTCTTTTTCAAAGCGTAAAAAAAATACTCTTATGTTTCTTACCTAATTAGCGAAAATTTAATATGCATTTTTTTCGTATATTTTTGCCTGTTTTAGGTAAGTGCTGCCGATCATATTGTTGGAGCGTGGCTTAGCTAACGTATAATATTATTCGAACACATACTCACCATTCAGTAACACTAGATACGTACATACAACGTACAAAATCAGGTATTTATGGATATATATACTCGTAACGAATTATGAGAAAATAATTTGTTATCCGTAATATTTTCTCGTGATTTTCCATTTAAATGGAGACTAAGGAGGGTGGATGAGACTCAGGAAACGTACCAAAATAATGAGAGAATATACGAAAGCTTAATTGTATATTTACAATATTGAAGCGACTGGTAGAGGACTTCAGAGAAGTTGTGTCAAAAAAATAAGCCAATATTTTGACTCAGCGTCTTCGAATTCGTAATATTCGATACGTCGTTTCAGTTTATATATTTTTTCGAATTTTAACCAAAACTGAGCACGCATGCGCCCTTAGAGGTGTTGAGATCCCATTTTGAAAATCGATTGATTAAAACAATTATAAAAATGTCTCTTCATGGTAATTTTTTCAGATTACTAAGTTAGAGCTTCAAACCGTAATGCTCATCGTGAAAAGTTGAAAGTTCAACTTTGGGCCTTCAAAATTTTAAAAAGCAATTCCTAATCTGCTTCAGATTTTCTACAAAATCATGCAAATAGGTTCACCTTCAGTCTACTCGATTTGGAAATATGAGCTTTTAAATTTGGCTATCTTCGGTTCAGAGCTACGGTGATTACAAATTTCTTTCGGTTACCTCCTTTCCATTTTGAGCTCAAAAATTTCAAAAAAAACATGTAGGTAAGCCCTTGTTGCCGCCATTATCTACGTGACTTTTAAAATGTTATCTCAAAAGGGATTTTAAAAAAATGTACAAATTATTTTTTTCCTTAGGGAAAAATTTTATACCATGGATATGATCAAAATTTTTACATTTACAGAATAAATCTCAAAAATCATCGTCAGCCACAAATCAAGAAAAATGATTGAAAAATGAGTGAAAATTGAATTAATATATGAAAAACATTTCTTTAAAATCACACAAAAGTAGGTAAAAATTTGATAAAAACAGGGTAAAAGTACAGAAAATTCATGAAAATCTATTAAAAAAACCGTAGAAAATAATTGTCAAAAATTTTCTAAAAATTTGATAACAATGGGTAAGAAATGCAAAAAATCTATTAAAAATTCGGAAAAAATGGGTGAAAATCGAAATGCAATGTGAAAAGCATCGTTAAATATCATCGAAAATCGGATAAAAAATTGACTGAATTGGATAAAAAGTAAAGAAAACTGATCAATAATCAAGAAAAATGTTGGCAAATGGGTGCAAATTGGCCTAAATCATGTAAAATATCATTAAATACGCCGAAAATCGGAGAAAAATTTAATAAAAATGAGTAAGAAACGACAAAAAATTGATCAAAAAAACATAAAAAACATTTAAAAAATAAGTGAAAATTGACTAAAAATATAAAAAAAATAAAACTGATCAGAAATGACGTAAAAATGTTGAAAAATGGGTGAAAATTGACCTAAATGTAAATATACCTTCGAAAAATCATCGAGAATTAACTAAAAATATGGAAAAAAATCGGTAAAAAGTTTTAAAAATACGACAAAAATCATGAACAACATTGAAAAATACGTAAAAATTGACCTGAATTATCAAAAAAAAAAAGTTAAAACTTATAGAGTATTTGTGAAAATTGACTTGACTAATGAAAAAAAAAATGTTTAAAATCATTCAAAATTATACAATAATTTAATGAAAATGGAGAAAATTGCAAAAAATTGATTGCAAATCAAATAAAAATACTGAAAAATCGGCAAATATTGACCTAAAATATACGCTAGGTCGTTAAAAATAATGGAAAATTGTTAAAAAAAATTGACTAAGACGGGAAAAAATGTAGAAAACTGATGAAAAATCACGAAAAATGTTGGAAAATTTGTGTGAAAATTGATCCAACTATGAAAACATAAAAATCAATAGGCAAGATTAGCTTTATTATTCTTTCAATTTTCGTAATGACAGTTATTTCATCTCTGCTTTTCAAATCAGGATTCATGTTCTATTATCAAACTCTCATTAGCTTGAATATTTCAACATACAATTAAATTCCCGAATTTAAACTTATAAAATGCACTATTACTTTTCTCTTCATTTCCTTTTCAAATTTTATTATTATAAGAGACATTTCAACGTGACATACAAAAAAAATCCCATTTTTAACGCTGTAATGTTATACTTTAAAGATAAAATTTCAAGCTTTGGAAACAATTGGGAATATCCACACAAAAATTACTATGATTGGCAAAACTGACGCGATCAAAAATGTTATGCCGAAAAGGACGCGTTCTCACAGAATAACCCGAGCATGAAGACATATCCATGTCAATGAAATCCCCCTCGTCACCCTCGAAAAACATCTTTTTTTTGTCGTAGCAGTACAGGAGATTTAACAATATCTAAGAGCTTTTTCTAAACTTTGAAAACACGAACATTTCATTATTCTTAATAGGGCGGAAGGGAGTATACCTTTCCGATTATGTGAGTTGAGAAGCTCAATATTTGCCTACAAATTAGACGAGGCTTCAAGAATAAGCGAATGTGTTAATAAAATTGCATACTCAGTTTGCCGTAAATATGAACTTACGAGTGAAGAACAGCATTAAAGAAAGGAAATGCATTCGTAATTTAAGTAATCTTAGTACAAACAAATTAGGCTGGACCTTTTTCAGATTATATTTTCATTCGATTGAACCAATTCATCACCCATATATTACACAAGTAGATGAATAAAAGTAAATAAACGAGAAGGAAGGGGTACGGATTATTAAGATATTTAAGAACCATTGGAAAAATGGAATTATTTCAAAATCGAATTTTTATCGAATTATTTTCAAATAATATTTTTTTTTTAAATGTGAAAAATGATTTTCTGGTCCCCTTCAAAAATAGGGTAAAGATAAAAAATTATCTTTGTTGATTATTTTTGACATAAATAACAGTAATAAAATTAAAAAAAAAAATTTTTTTTACAATTTTTGAAAATGTTTGTTATTTTTTTAGCTTTGAGCTTTGGCTGGGGAGAGTAAAGTTGAACTTTGTGGGCTGAAATGTTTACTGCGTTCATGTGAGGTCATTACCCATTGTCAATTTTCCAAAATTAAAAAAAGTCCTTATTATTACTGATCTCTTAAAGTTATCCTCATGTTTGAAATTCAAAATGTCACGTAATTTAATCGTTTTATTCTCCTTGCGTTGTATTGGTTCATCAGATTTTTTGAGTATTTCAGATATGATATGAATATAATTAAATACACGCATAAATATTCAAATGAAAAAAAAAAAATTGAAGAGAAGAGAGACCAAAAAATTACAGATATTCGTTTCGTTGCCATCGTGAATTTTATTGCTAGCTCTCCGCGTACGAACATGTATTATTGTTACGAGCGGGTTACTTTTTTGAAATATTTATAGGTAGGTAGTTCTAATGCGTTCGATTGAATACGCGTGGGAATCGTTTTAAACTCCATCATCATTCTATTATGCTGAAAAAATAAAATTATAAAACGACGCTGTTGTGGAAGGAAAAAAGCAGCTGGGTTTTTTCAAAAATTTATGACTGCAAGTGAAATTGTCATAGAAGGCTTTAGTGTACAGGTACTGTGCAGTACCTGTACACTTGTTCGTTGTATAAATGGAGGTACAAATTTCATACATCAACTTATGGAATCGACGCCGCTGTCGCTTTCTAGGGCTCTCTTGTGTGTCCTGCTGTCTACATTTTTAATGCTGCCTTCATTAAAATTTCGTAACTTTATTGAGCCAGAAGCTGTAGCATATCTTTAAAGGTCACACTATCGAACTAAAAGAGACGTCGCGTCGATGGAATCCTATCGATTATTATTTACAGGTACTTTGCTACCTATGTAGGTTTATCGCTTCTATCCTTCGTACTCCCATTGGTATGTTAAGTATCTTTTTTTTACTCGCCTATGCACAAGTATCTGCTTGTTTGCCAAAATTTTATCCATAACAAAAATGTTCACAATTTGAAATAAGATCACGAAGGTGGTAGACTTCGAGTTAAAACCCCGAAATACGAAATTTTGGCCCTAGCTCAAAGAGGGAGTGGAGGGGTGGAGCCATGGCTATTCAAAGTAGGGCTATTTTTGAAAAAAAAAAAAAAATAGTTTTCATCATTTACACCCCCTAAAAATAGCGCAGAACTCCGGTTAACGAGCTAAAAAGATCCGATTTGAGATTCGTCTTCTACCTAGCGTATTTTAAGTTCGATCTGAGACGACTTTAGGCCCTCTATCACGAGGTTTAAATGTTACAGATTGTTAAAATCGAGGTTTTTTACCTCAAATATGAGCCCAATTTTTTTTTTTTAGCTCAAAGAAGTGGATTTAAGTCGAAATAGTGCGGTATGCTTGAGAAATAATTTTAACGCGCTGAATTTTTGTCATGAAAAAGAACAATATTTTCAAATTTTATTAAATAATGCGATTGGCAGCATTGCTGTGCAAAACTATCCAACTATTTCGACCGTAATCCACTTCTCTGAGGTAAAAAATTTTTTTCGACGCATATCTGAGGTAATAGGCTCTTTAAATTCATTTTTTTGAAACACGAAAAATCTCGATTTTTATGATCTGTAACTTTTCAACCCCCCTGGTAGAGTACCAAAAGTGGTCTCGGATGGAACTGAAAATGCCTACGTAGACGCAGAAGTTTAAATTCCCTATGTTTAGCTTTGTGGATAGGGTACTACATCATTTTTAGGGAGTGTAAACGATGAAAAACTACGTTTTTTTTTTTTTTTGAAAATGATCCACCTTCGTGAGTTTGATTAAAATCTAAGGTATGATTTTTTTTCACTCCGCCCTAATGTATATGTCTTAGGGCCGGGGGTTATTTTTTGAATATGTGACGTTTATGATGTAACGTTTTTGATTTTTAATAAGAAAAAATTCGCAATATTTGTAAAAGATGATTATGAATGACTTTTGCACCTTATGAGATAATATTAACATAAAAATGACTGAAAAATCAAAAAACAAAAAAAAATTTAAAAATTAGGAAAATTTAAAAAAGTAAAAAATAAAAATAATACTTAGAACTTTTTGCACACAACGAGTAAACATCGAAAGAATGTAAGTTTTTATATTTTAAATGCAATTAGTACAATTTTTTAGTCAGGTTTTTCGTAGCGGAACCCTGACTACTGCATTTGTCCAGCCTGATATGTTTTTTGTCAACAATTGACCGTCATCATTGGACTGACATCAGTGAACAGCTTTTTATGGGCTGGAATGACATCAGTGGACTTATTTTATGGAGAATTGAACCAGGAATGCCTCAATAACCATCAATCCTATGATCAGGAAGAAGGAATGTGTTGAAAAAGTGAACAAAAAAGATAAGCAATGGATAGCAAATCATATAAAGGAACTGATAAGGGAACGAGATAAAAAGCGTAAGAGGTGGCTTAGTAACGATAAAAAATCTCAACAAAGGGACGAATATATCTCTATTATAATCTTGGTAAATAGGATAATTAAGAGGCAGAAGGAACGGTATTACAGAAAACAATCCGAGAACTGTAGGGATGATAGTAGGAAAATGTGGGAAATGGTAAACAACGCACTAAGAGGAAAGAAAGAAAGACAACAAATGACAACATGATAGACAAATTTTTTGACAGGACAGAGAGAGAGAGAGAGAGAGAGAGAGAGAGAGAGAGAGAGAGAGAGAGAGAGAGACTGGAATGTGAAATGCTGCCGTAGCTGTACCAACCTTACTGAATCTGGGTAACATGAAATAGTTTCAAAATTAAAACCCAAGGGACTAGGGATTGAGGGGATTTCTGGTGCACTTATTAAAACAAATCTAGAAAAAGTATCCCTTCGGTTGATTGGTCTTATAAACACGTTAATACAAAATGGTGAGATGCCAAAGCTGCTCAAAGTTTCAATAGTTGGGCCAATTTATAAGGGGAGGCGAAACAAATAAAATTTCAAATTATCGACCAGTACCAATTTTTCCAACAATGGAAAAGATAATTGAAAAGTACATAGCAAAATATCTAACTCTTTATCTTAAAGGGAACCATCTGCTCCATCCGAATCAGCATGGATTTTGTAAAAAAAACATAGCACTCAAATGGCCCTGACAAAGTTGTGTGATTTCACCCATTCTAATCTAAACAATAATAACTACGTGATAACAACTTTCTTTGACTTTAAAAAGGCATTTGATACACTAAACCCCAAGAAAATCATCGAAGCCCTGCACCGAAAAGGGGTACGAGGTAAATTTATGAAGTGGTTCATGAACTACTTTGAGGAGAGGAAAATAACAGTTAAAATCGGAAAAGAGTTTGAAGCACTTCTGTAGACTGACATAGGGGTCCCCTAAGGGTCGGTTCTTGGGCCAATTTCGTTCATAATTTATACAAATAAAATCCTAAAAACTAGAGAATTCGTCGTAGTAATAGGGTATGCAGATGATATGGTGGGGAATGATTTGTACGAACTTACGACCGAACACACAAGCTGAAATTAACGACTTTGTAAAATGGGCTCATGATAATGACCTGACAATAAACTATACGAAAACACATTTTATGGTGTGCCGTACAGGTCACGTGGTTAGTGCAGAGAATATCCAGCTAAAAATACACTCTTGTGTATACTTATCGTCGAAAGGATTAGACGACTGTAGATGTGAAGAGATCAAACAGGTGGAATCTAACAAATACTTGGGTGTCTTTATAGACTGAAAGCTGCTGTGGGATGAGCAAATATCCAATCTAAATAGAAAGTTAATAGTACTCCTATTCCGGTGTTCGTGTTTGCAAAAATTAATACCGAAGGAAATAAAGAAGGTGCTTTACTATGGCCTAGTAGATGGTGTATTAAGATATGGAGTCATGGTCTGGGAAGGTGCATCAAAGTCTAAACTCAAACAACTTCAAAAAACCCAAAGATATATAGTTGAAAAAATACGTTCGCGCCGCATAGTTGCAGAACTTGAAAATAAACACGAAATTTTCCGAAGGATGAGTATTCTTCCGATATCCCTGTTAATGAGCTATATTATAGCAAAAAATAACGAAGCATTTAAAGAATACTCAACATACATCCCAAGGGAAGATTTATCAAGAACAGAAAGGAGATTTGTAGTCCCTCTGGCGAACAACAGGCACGAGGAGCAAACAATGTCGTACTTAATTCCAGCTACACTGAATAAAATACCTCAAAAATTGATGGAACTTTTAGATAAAAAGAAATTGAGGAAGCACCTATTTGGGCTTCAAAATCTGGGATAAAAAAAATTAATGGGAGAAAAAGAAAGGGAACATCTATTGGGTTTCAAAAGTGGGGATAGTAATAATTAATAGGAGGAAGGGAAAATACCGTTCGATAACCGTATCGTTGACTGGACCTGAAACCATTATGTACTAATATGAAAATTTAAATTGAATATGAAATGTTGAGGAAAATTAGAGTTGTTTGAAGTTGACATGTCAAAACGGTGGACCTTGACCATAAATCAATTTTATGATTTGAAGTTGAAATGTTTAGGAAAATTACCAAGTGACGAGAATTAAAGAAGAAAAAAAATTGTACCAGTGAAATTTAAAATGAAACTTGACCCGTCAACAGTTGACCATGACCTCGGATTTATTTCATGATCTTGAGTTGAAATGTCGTCATCAGTTGCCCCGCCAACAGTTGAGTTTGACCCTGAATTAATGTTAAGATTTCAAATCGAAATGTCGAAAAAAATTAGTTGACTTTTACTCGAGTTGATTTTATGATTTGAATTTGAAATGTTTAGGAAAATTACCGAGTGGCTAGTATTAGATAAAAAAAAAAGAATAAAAAAAAATTGTACCAATTACATGAAATCTTAAAATCAATTTAGGGAAAAGGACATCTTTAATTTCCCTCAACATTATAGCTTAAAATTATAAAATCAACCGAGGTCAACGTCAACTAATTTTCCTCGACATTTCAACTGGAAATCAATCCAGAGTCAAGGTCAACTGTTGCCGGGTCAACGGATCATGATGGCATTTCAACTCAAAATCATAAAATTGATTTGACGTCAGGGTCTGCTGTTTCGACGAGTCAACTTCAAACAACTCTAATTTTCCTCAACACTTCAACTTGAAATCATAATATGAATCCTTCATAAAATAAGTCCAATGATGACGTCACACTGTTGACGGTCAGTTATTGACGATTCTTCTGAAATGCGCCATCAAACAAAAATTTTTTTTAATATAAAAAAATTAAAAATGGTTTCGATATTTAATTTAAACTTATTGATCAAAAACTCTCGATGACAAATGATTGTATAATTTTTATTTTACTAGAAAATAACAAAATCAAAGGTCAAAAGAGAAAAGTAAAAATTTTTGATTTGAAGTTTTTAATCAAAAACTTACGATGAAAAATGATTATAGATTATTTTTGCAATTTATGTTAGAATCTTGACACGGCTATGCTACATTTCAATGATCCAACGTTTCCCCCTTAAAGGGAAAAATCCCTAAATTTTATATACACAAAGTTGTCCAAGTCATCAGCATAGGATAAGAGTACAATAGCCGAGTTCAACTTTTCGGAAAATTATTCCAAAAAAAAAAAGTAAGCCTAAATCAAATGCAGCGTGGTTTTAAAAATTAAAAGCACGTCGCATCTCGTCGCGTCGAAGCCGAACAAGAATAAACAAACGTTTATTTTAATTCGGTGTAGGATAAATTTCGTGTCGTTAGAGCTATTTTGCGACAAGTTGAATGTGACAGAAGAACGGTACATAGGGAGGGGTTTAAGAGAGTCAAAATAGAATGTCGTTGCGCTTAGTATTCTCACAGTACATAAAATAAAACCCTTATCTCTCTCTCTTTCTCTCTCTCCTTATTTTTTTAGGGTGTTTCTATAAAGGCAAAAAAAAAAAGTATAGACAAAAATAAGAAGCAAAAAATAAAACGAAGACAATCGTAAAAAAAAAAAAAAAAAAAAGCACGAAGTGTATAGATATAGATATTTGTACACAAGCGACATATCCACGAGTATGCCTATATCTACGTATAAAGAAAGCATACTCGTACATTATACATGCAGGTTTATTTACTAACGTATAGTAAAGGTACATATACTCGAGTGTTACGTTTGAGTGACTTCCGATGGCATTTATCTTGCCAAGATAAACCGTTCATACAGTTTACGAATAAATTTAGTAAGTTACTAAAGACACGCTGGTTGCATTGAACTATATCATTTCGCGTCACACCTCCACACAACGTATAGGTAACGTCTTTTTACCTGCTAGAGTATGTGAGGGTAAGTCTGTGTGTGTGTGTGCTACTCTTTTTACGCCTCTCCATCCGCGTGCTTGTGTCCTTTTAGCTCGTTGGTTTTCGCGTATGCTGCTGTGCTTTTACTACAGTGTACGAAAAGCTTACAGAAACTTTGACGTTAGCGTCATTATTTCATTGAAACGACACACTTCTTCTCGATAATGTACCTATACGTAGCCTAGCTGCCTACTCGTCGTCGGAGATACGTATACTTCTATTTGAAGCTACGTTATATGGCCTAGTTTACATACACATACACATACATCATAAACGTACCAACGCAAAACGAAGGTAAATTTTCATTTCGACAATTTCTGGCGACTTTTCGAATGAATCAACTTGTATCGGATTTAATGGCGAAATTAATGATATCGATACGTGTTACATTCGCTTAGTATGCTACGGTACGTATCTACCCTGCACACCGTACAGCTATAGCACGCATAGCTAGCTGGCTATACATACAATTATACGGCGACAAAAAGGTTGTAAAGGTAAATTTTCACATACACATTGCTAATCTATGCTAAAGCTATACGTGTATTGTTTATTGCACGTCTGGTTATACACGCGCTTTTCCAAAAGCTCGATGTAGCAGATTTCATATACATACGTAGATGGTGGGTACCCAGAGTACCCACCATCTACGTATTAATCGAGTAAATGGCACCACCGTTCGCGATTTGGTGTAAATGATGTAGAAGTCACACTTTGAACCCGCTAAATGTGTCGGTGTCGGGCACGTTGTCACATATTTCATTCCTCATTCTAAACATACGTATATTTATGTATAGGTACAAGGTACGAGTACGACAGCCAACGACGCGAACCCATTCTACATACGTACACCATACAGATATACACACTCTATACGCGTTAAACGTTTCGCTCATAAACAAAAGCTCTATCACCGCCACCTCCAACGAATAAATGATTCGCTTCGTGAGAAAGCTCGTAGCTTCGCCAGCTAACGTAAATTGTACCGGAAATAAACTGATAACGTGCGCTAGATGTCAAATATTTTACCTAGCTTCACGCGATGCGAAAAGATCGTCCAATTGTACGTTGCGTTGGAACATGCGAAAAAGGCGCCAGATACCGTTGAAATATGGTCGTTTTAAAAATCGGACCGATTTTAGACGCACCTACCTACCTACCTACCTACCTACCTACCTACCTACCTACCAACCTACGTATTAAGTGGTCGACTTCATAGCGTTACTCTAGCTAGTAGATAAATACGATGAAAAAAAAAAAAAGAACCAAACTGTAAATTTTCAGCTTAAACTAGGTGCTATTTACCAAAAAAAAAAAAAACCAAATGAAATTTTAATCGACACGCTTTTCATTTCAACAAACAAAATTCACAAACACGTTAGCCAAACCTGTTGAATATTTTGTACGAGGCATATATAACGGAAAAAAAAAAAAAAAAAAACAAAACATTATGGAACGAATAAAGTGCCCAACTTATTTGTACCATTCTGTAGGAAGTTAGGAACACATTTATACCAGGTCAACACGCACGCCAACATCGTTACAGTGAACGTGTTGAATGTTTCACATACGCAGGACGCCGTAAATAGATAGAAAGGTACGTCTACGTATACGTATTACGTAGCATAAAATAACGTGTTGAATGTTTTGCATACGCGGGACGCCGTAAATAATTCTAACGACTTTGGTTATAGCATTGGCAATGGTACCGCGATTAACAAATAGACGACCTTATTGACCTATGACAAAATAAATTAAATTAAACTAAACGGTAGACAATAGATTTTACTGTCGTACTATATATATATATATTTTTTTTAATATCGACTAGGTTTTGAGAGTTGACGCAGGATTGATCGAAGAAATCGGCGCACTGTGGTTCAGAAATGAAAATTTAACCCCTCAAGAATCAGATTTTTAAAAGAAAAAACTTGAAACTACGTGTAAATGGGTTATCGAAGATGCTGATTTCATTTGTAACATTTCTATGAATGGGAACCGAATTGGATTGGGGGAGGGTAGGGCTAATGCTCGAAATTTTGAAAAATTTCATTTACGGTATTAAAATATAGCTTTTCAAGCCCATCCAATTTCAAATTTCACATAATTTCAAGTATGAAACCAATTTGACCCACGAGTTGTAGGGTATAAGAGGGAGGAGGGGGGGGTCGAAAATCCAAAATTCCACATGGGGTATCAAAATGTAAATTTTAAGGTGTTTGATTTTAAATTGAATATAATTTTGACGTATTACCAATTTCAGGTTTAAATATGGCGAAGGAGGGGGGGGGGTAGCATAGTGAGGATGAGAAAAACTCGAAATTACCAAAAATTACATGTGGGGTATCAAAATGTCGATGTTTAGGCCGTCTATTTTCAAGTTTAATAAATCCTAACCGTTTGACCAAATTGAACTTTAAGCTGGGTAGCAGAATGTTGAAATTCCCACAATTTTGGATAATGCATTATTTTTGAGTACATTAAATTTATTTTTACAAAAGAGACCCCAAAATAGCATAGCATTTTCGTTTTCTTTGACATGACATATGTGGAAAATCAGGCAAAAATAATAAAAATTAACATTTGATACGTCCAAAAAAAGGTTTCTATGTGCCCTTAGGGTCTCAAAAATAGGTTTTGTTGAAACTCTACTCTTCGACTTTCCACCAGCCACTCGTCAATCAACCCGTAATAATGACATGGTTTTCTCAAACTGTAAGACAGAGAAAACCATGCCAGCACAATATGAGAGAAATTATTAAAAAAAAATATCGCAGAGTTTGATTTTTGTAACATGAAGAAGTACGCGAATTATCCATCACCCCCCCCCCCCAGAGGCTCATCTATAACCCCAGATTTCGATCCTACAGTTCAATTTGTTGGGTTGATATGAACGGAACAAACCTAGAAGATAAGAGAGATCGATCGAAAAACTACTTTTTTGGAGCAGTGAAGAGGTGCAATAGGGCTGAAAAGTCAAAATCGCCAAAAGACATATTTAGGACTCTTACTAAATGACCCATGGCGAATTCCAACTTTTTACCTCAATTCGGAATTTCGGATAATAGATACGCGGTAGAACAGCAAATTTTCAAGGTCAAAAAAGGAAAACTCCTCCAATTCTACCCTCCTAACTGACATATAAAGTTAATGTATCATTCAACTGTTCATTCTTTATATATTGGTTTAAAAACGAAAATTTTTCACTATTTTGCCTCTCAGCACTTCTCCCCCAAATTTGGGCATGACCGAATATCGACCCACAGATTTCTCACACTCAATAATAACAAGTTAGCCGTCAACCAAAGCCCATAATTAAAATTTGACTGATTTTGATTGTTGTATAAATTTTTAATTTTCCGAAGGAAATACATAAGCAACAAAAAAAAAGATGCTTTTTCAGCCTAATTTTCGTAGCATATTACATGTATCTGTGCTTTGTTCCTAATTAGCGTTACGTATAGGAAGGGTTTAACGATACTAAAAAGATAAAACCCCCAAAAGGGACATCAAGCGTCCTTACATACAGCACATACCTAATTTCAACTATCTAGTCCGATTTAGAGGGAAGTTATGCGAGGAACAAACAATAAATAAGAAGAAACGACCAAAAAACCACTTTTTTGGTGTTGTTAAGGGATGAAATGGGGCTGAAAAGTGGAAGCCCCCGAAAGGCATATGTGGGACTCTCACTAAATGTGCATACCTAATTTCAAATTTCTGGTTCAATTTGGAGTCGAGTTATGCGAGGAAAAACGCAAAAAATAAGAAAAAAAAACAAAAAACCACTTTTTGAGGCTATGAAGGGGTGAAGTGGGGCTGAAAAATCGAAACTCCCTAAAGGCACATTTACAACTCCCACTAAATGCACATTCCTGATTTCAAGTTGCTATCTTATTTCGAAGGGGTTTCATGTGAAAAGCAAACTCAAAAAACTAAAAAAATAAGAAAACCACATCAAAAAACCACTTTTTTGGGATTGTGAAGGGGTGCAATGTAGATAAAACGTCGGAACCTACAAAAGACACATCTAAGGTCTTGACTGAATGTACATTGATAGGATGATGGGGAAGGAACCGCCCTTTCTTCAAGGTCAAAAAGGGGGAAAATTCCGTATCTCTCCTCTCAAGTGACTTGAAAATTGTACATGCCTAATTTCAAGTTCCTAGTTCAATTCGGAGGGAAGGTATGTGAGGAACAAACTTAAAAAATCTCAAAAAATGGGAAAACCCAATCAAAAAACCACTTTTTTGGGGCTGTGAAGGGGTGCAATGGAGATAGGAAGTCGGAAGCCCCAAAAAACACATCGAAATTTGCAACTGAATTTACATTTCAAATTTCAACCCTAGCTCAATTTGATAAGAAGATAGGGAAAAAAGCCCTTTTTTGGGTCAAAAAGGGGGAAAAACCCCATATCTCCCCTTTTAATTCACTTAGGAAGTGTATTTTTAATTGTGTTATACAACAATTGGTTCTCTATCGATTGGCCTAAAAACGGGCAATTTTTGCGTTTTTGGCTCCTCAGCACCCCCTTTACCAAAATAGGGCAAAAATCAATTTTGAGCCAAGGTCATCCCCACTTACATATATCTAATTTGCTGCCAAACTGAGCCGATGGATCGAATTGGAACGATTTTGGTCGGTATCGAGCGGAGTAAATGACTTTAATATTCGGGGGAAAAATAAAAAATTAAAATTATCTTGGTCTTGTAGGACCCCAAAACGAATTGTGTTGATATTCCCTCCTCCCCCTTATCCACCGCTGGTCGATAGACTGTAATGTATAAAATATCTGAATGGCTCTTTTAGGATTCCAAAACAGATTTCGTTGATACTCCTCTCAGAGTCTGATTTCTACTGACAATATGACATAGAAAATCAGGTTATTAGCTGTTGACTATTTAGCAACTCGTTCATTTTAGCACATGAAATAAATCCAAACGAAATATTAACCAACTCAATTTGTGTTGCATGATTTACTAGCTAAAAGGGCTCATCGAAAAGGGAATAATTGTATGCGCTGTTCATTTACCATTTACCTACTTCAAAAGTACACACAAAATAAAATTAAGAATCTAAATAATCGTGATACATCCGAATGAATTTAATGTTGCATCGTCGTGTCGACATGGTCGTTACGCGATGTACATATTTGTAGATATGATATAAATTTCACGCTAATGATTTCAACGTTGCTACCATCCTAACGACCACATCGTATCGTCTAGTGCGATTTTATTGAAATATTCACGCATCAGTGAAATAAACTACGAATTTTGCCGCCTTTCCACGGAACACATACCGCTACACTTTATGCGATTTTAATATTTGCTGATTTTACAACCAATGTCGAATGGACGGGTAGTGTCGTTCATCGTCAGACTAGCATAAAAAAAAAATACATAAAAACAACATACCTATGTACCTAGCTATCTACTTAATGTGGTATTTTATTTTCACCAACATTTTACCGATTTTTCGTTTGTATGGATATAAGTTTAATACAGATAAAAAGGTACGATCTAACACTCACGTTACATCGCTATTATAACGTGGCGTTAAAAAACACACACACGCACACACAAACTCGAAACATTTCCAAAGTACCTTCACGTTAATCCGTGCATAAGCTCGAGCTGACCTCGCTCCTCCCTTCACAACAGTCATGATCGTGTACAAGGTACACAGTGTACAGTGTGTGTGTGTGGAGTGTTCACAAAAACTCTGCAGCTCGTTCCACTCGATTGAGGATAAAGATAATTCGTGTTCCAGCGGATTTTTGCTGTTTCTTCTTTTCGCCATTTCAATTCCTGTATACGTAGTTATGGCTACGTACCACAGAAGGACTTGTACCTCGGTGAAGAGGGCGGAAGGCGGTTGAAAAGTGATTTTAGTCAATTTTTCAATTTTATGGTCTTAAGCGCTGTATACACTTTCACTTTCAATGGCTTCAGTAATCTGTCAAGTTCATAAAGTTCTCTTCTATGTTCTGTTAATATCGAGCTTTGTAGCAATTTTTTTTTCCATTGCAGCCATTCAACCTTGGCGACTTTTTATTTCATCTGCGATAATCTTTTTTTTCTTTTTCTTTCTCATTTTTTGGTACAA
This sequence comes from Ferrisia virgata, assembly GCA_900060175.1. Taxonomy (NCBI): domain Eukaryota; kingdom Metazoa; phylum Arthropoda; class Insecta; order Hemiptera; family Pseudococcidae; genus Ferrisia; species Ferrisia virgata. The sequence goes on from FIZR01008161.1 coordinate 17,091, forward strand.
CAATTGATCAGCCTTTTCTGCCTTTAATAGCTTTTCTCTTTTACCTTTTCTAATTTTTAAATTATCCGTTAGCACGCCATCGCCATGAGAATCCTTTCAAATTACCGCGCAGTGATATCGTAAACTGGTGTATATGAGTCGGTCTAATATGTAGGTTTTGCATGTAGCATGTGCTAGATGTATTGTATACACAGGTGACTGAAAAATGATCGATATTCGTACAAACAGAAATTCATAAAATAAAATTGGTACTTTGAACAAACCATCTACAACTGCGTGTGAAACAATGATGAAAAAAAAATTGTATTTAACGGTTTAGTGGATACGTAGGCTGGCGCTTTTAGCTGCGAATAAGGTTGGATATTCGTTAAAATTTATTGCGGCTTAGTCAAAAATAACACGAAGTAAGTACATAAATTTACGAAATTTCAGCCCGAAGATAATTTTAAAATTTTCTTTTCGTCAAATGAACGAAACACTTGTTACACGCGTTTCATCCCTGCTCTGTACAGCACCACCTTATCGAGTCTGAAGCTTTACATTCTTCTAACTCGTTTGAATTATTCGTAATGGTAGATAATAGAAGGAGGGAATTATGCACGCTCGTTTGACGAAAGCTTTTCTAATATTACAAAATATTAAGAGTTTTTCATCGTTTCGCGTCTAACACGTAGTACTCCCTTCACTGTCTGGTGAAAATTGCTGCATGTTTTGAAATTCGAACGAATCGTGGTTTTGATAATATTCGTATTTAATATGCATGCATCCTTTGAGTTGAGCTCATAACTTGTCGGTACTTATAGTGATTAAAATTCTATTTCAGCTTTCCTTTTCCTTATTTTTAATTAATTAACTTTTTTACAAAATGAACGACAAATAGCGACAGATTTATATGCATTGTATTTATATATACATGTGCTGAATTTTACGGTGCGATATTGATATTGAAAGAATTTGATGTAATAGCAGCGTAAATTTTCGGAACTTGAAAAGAGTAACAATAGAAACTGTTTTAACGTTACACAACGTCAAGCTGATCCATCTTCAATCCTTCATAATTCTGTCATGTGAACATATCACTTCACTGAATCGGAATCGACACCCTCTAAACTTAAGCCGCGCATGAATTATTTAAGAAAAATTTTCTACCAGGATGCGACACCCTCTTTGTACTTGTCCAAGTACTACCTACATTAAAGCTTCCCAGTGTGAGAACGGAGTGTAGAATTTACCCATGGCACTCTTTGCCTGTCGTAAGAGAAGACTTAAAGAGAATCAGCGGAACCCTTTCCTCACCCTTGGTCTACAGTAGCGTACTGTTAATATTTTTATTCACTCTTCACATATCAACTCACACAAACAGTTCAGACTTCTCCATGCTAAGAGGATAAACTGGCTACCACTGAAGGATTTGCGAACCCACAGTGATCATTTTCGCAAGAAATACCTAATGAGTGTGATAAATTTAAACGGCCTCGAGTTACGGCGCCCCTTGAATGCGGCAGGGGTGCTAAGAATATTCGTTCGCGCTAATCGGTTCAATTTTGCGAAGATTAGCAAAATAGGCACGTGGAATGTATGTAGCCTGAAGACTGCAGGTAAGTTAGCTGTAATCAAAAATGAAATGAAAAGAGTAGGGTTGCTGAAAAATAAGGAATCAGTGCAACCCACTGGCACACCGTTGGCGAATTCATGTCAGGCGATGGAAACTTCCGTCTTTTCATCTGGTATAGGAGGCCACACAGGAGTGGCAATAATAGTAGATGGTAGATACAAACACCTAGTGTAAGGTGCAAGGGCTATCGATGATCGGATGGCAGTTGTTGGGATCGATGCAGCTCCATCCACCATGACTGTCATCCACGCATATGCCCCATTGGCTTCACTATCAAGAATGCCAAAATTGGGAAGTTTGATAGCAGTGATACTTACTATAGAGTAGTTGGTAGTCATGGTCTAGGAATAAGGAATGAATGCAGAGATAGGCTTCTCCAGTTCTGCCTGGAACAGCAACTTGTGCTGTGAATACCTTCTTCCAACAACATAATCGCAAACTATACACGTGGAAATCGTGCGATGCTCACACTGGTTATCAAATTGACTATATTCCAATCCAGAAAAGATGGAAATCGTCGATCATTAGAACCAAAACATATCCAGGAGCTGATGCGGCATCAGATCATCAACTTCTAGGACAGGAGTATGGCTGCGAATCCATGTGAAAAGGCCAAAGAAGAAAACACAGACTTTTCTCATCGATACTAAATTGAAGAAGGTGGCTGCTAGGACAAATATAAGAGTCCCTGCTCATATAGTAGATTTGGTGGAGTTTATAAATGAATTCAATTTTATGGTGGTGAGAGTTGATGGTGAAGAATCTGAGGGTTTTCAAGTGGAACAGGGGATGCATCAAGGATGCATATTATCCCCGCAGTTATTCAACTTCTATGCTGAGCACATAATTCGCGAGGCTCTAGAACACTGGACTGGCTGTATTTCCATTAGAGGAAGAAGAATCTCTAATCTGCAATATGCAGATGATACCATTTTTATTACTTCGGATGAAGAAGAAATGGCAGAGCTCGTCAACTTGCTAAAGATAACTAGCGAAAAATTTAGACTTGGTTTTAATACATCAAAAACGAAAGTCACGGTGGTGGATCAAGCCAAATGTCTTCCAACGTTTTCGTATATTTAGGCTCCATCATGGAAGTAGATGGAGGCTCGTTGGCAGAAATACAACGCCAAGTCTGAACACATCAGCTATGACCATGACAAACTGCGTAATGTCACATGTAATAACAAGATTTCCCAAAAGAGAAGAGAGAGACTTATACAGTCACTTGTTTTCTCTGTTTTGGTATATGCCGCGTAAAAGTAGACGTTGAAGGCAGATGATGAAAAAAGAATTGACACCTTCGAGATGTGGGTCTGGCAAAGGATGCTGAGGATACCCTAGACAGCATGACGAACCATCATTTCAATCATCAACAAAACGAGAAACGATTTGTATTTTTTGATAAAGCCCCTAGTAAAAAAGGAAGAGAAATATCTCCGACCAGGTGGTCTGACATCATGAAAGCGCGAATGGGCTCTGCGGTAAGAGCTGCTTCACAGACACAGGATCGTGATAGATGGCGCGCTCTTTCAAGTGCAATACAGTCGTAAGCGACTGAGACCTACTGATGATGATGACATTAAAGCTATATATTTTCATAATGGTTCAATTCATTTATTTTTGCGGAAATACATACCTATGGCACCACACACAACTTGGGAATTATGCAACCATTTTCAATTGTATTTTAACGATGACTTGGCTACACAATAGCTTTTCCTATAACACCTGTAGCCTCAACTTCATAGTTCATTCTGCTCGTCTATCGCTTTTTCTCACTTAAAATAATTACAAAGGCACTTTTTTTTTCATTTTATTCTGACAAGAAGTAGCCATGGTTTTGTTTTCATTTCACGCTTCTCCGATCTGGCGTATAACAGAGTGCTCTAGTATATGAGTACATATGCGTAATTAAAATGGCAGAAAATGGAAAATTGGTCATTGAAAAATAAATTTCGCAGTCGAATTGAAGCGCCGCGCTGTTTTCGCTATTGGCCGGGTGTGAGAAATTTTTGGTCTGCGTGTTATTGCGATAGGAGGCGATTGCATGGCGGGGAATGGACGCCGTTATCGGAGCCGTTTCACAATGGAAATAAAGAAAAATACCTAGGTTTTCAGTTAAACAATGGCGCGAGACCGCGAAAGTTTTTAATTTTAATTAACGGCCTTTTTTATGCATGCAATATCGCGCTTGCTCAAGCCTATTTCTGTTTCTCGCCCCAGCCCCATCATGCATTCCACTCGACGGCCGCTTTTCGCACCGTATACGTTTGACAAACGCTACACAGTCGAATTTAATTAAATAGAAATTTTGATATACTGCCTATACTCGTACTCCCGACACAGTTGTTCTTAAAATTTATCCAGGTTCTGTATCTACTACCGATGCGATGACAGACATAGAATCGGAACGACGGAATTCGTCTGAGTCTTTTTTTTTTTTTTTTGCAGCTGGAGAGAATATTTTTCACAGGGTAGAGTAAAGATATATATTTATATTTTTCGTTTACGTATAAAAAAGATCGAAACGTGCTGCTTTTTGATTCTGATTTGTAAATTGCTCCATTTGTGGATTTAAGAAAAGAAGTGTTCTGCGAAGTTTTTTCTTGATCATTTGTAAGGGACTAGAGGTACAGGTAAATATTGGACTGAATAGCTCAAACTTCAAAAAGGCGCACTAAAGATCCCCACTGAATCTATATGAAAAATTTCAAACCATCATTTCATTTTAAAGAGCAGATGTGACAAAGACAAACCCGAAAAGTAAGCTCAATTATCCGAGACAAAAACTACTTTTTTGGGCGTAGGAGTGAATGTAATTGGGCTGAAAAGTTTGAAATCCCTAAAAAGTACATCTACGATCTATACTAAATCTACAAACCAAATTTCAACCTTGGAGCTCAACCACAATGTGTATGTGAGAAAAGGCTTTTTTTCAAGCTCAAAAAAGAGAAAAAACTTCATATCTCCCCTCCGAATTGACCTAGCAGAATGATTTTTGGATACCGTATGCAATTTCAAATTTTGTATCGATTGGTTTAATAACGAACGATTTTTAAAATTTATGTCCCGCAGTAACCTCTATTTCAAATTTGTGCATGACTAAATTTTGCCCTTAGTCATCCCTTGCTAATAAATAACTAATCCGCTGCCAATCTGAACCTTTTGGCCGAATTTGAGCAATTTTGGTCAGTATTGAGGTGACTGACTGATTATAGTTTACGAAGGAAAAAATGAATAGAAATAAATATCTGCCATCGCATCACCAAAAATTGTTTTAATGTCTTCTAAAACACCAAAACGTATTTTGTTTATTATCCCCTATCCTCTCTCTCCATTAATCTGTCGTATAAACCTAAACTGAAATATTCTGGTTTGTAATGAAAAATAGATTGTTGATTAAATTTGAGAAAATTTTGAGCTGACGTCATTCTACGAACTTGAAGTCTTTTAGAATGTTTCGCAACCTACTTCCTTCCCTTATACCAGTAATAGGTAAACTTTTGAGACTTACATGTGTAATGGTTAGCGTATTCGGAATTTAAAAATTCCATTTCCACTCAAACTTGTCGCAATAGAGAAAAAAAAGCAATTTCAGCCGCTTTTTTGGCCGTATTTTCATGGAAAACAAATACTATAATTACATGAATTGAAATTTCCTAAACAATGGATAGGGTAGGTGGAATTCAATGAAGCTAAACAGTCGGCACCACCAAAATTCACATCTAGAACCTGTACTAGATCTTTTTTTTTCGGTGGGCCTCATTCTCAAGCTTAGCAGAGTGAGTTGTGTTTATTGCTAATATTTAGTACAGTCTTAGATTATGTAACTTATGCTTTATTCAGGATGATAGGTATATACTACCATTAATCTCATGATTATGGAATCGACCTGGGCTAAAAACCATTACCCACCGAGGTAGTGGAAAACCATGGTCGATTTTACAAACTGTGATTTAAAATAGTTTTTTTTTACAAGATTCTTGGTTGTTCGTACCTTCTTGGTCAAGGTGTTATTTCAGGCCTCTGTAAGCCTTTTCAAGCAATCAATGGCGAAAGTGATGGCCTAAAAAATCGACGGTGGAGATGAAGTGGTTTTCAAGCTGTGACGATATTAGTACGCATAAAAAAATGTAGCTGAAAATTTTCAATTTCTCTTTTTTTTGTGGATAACTTCTGAAAAAGCTATTATGAGCTCTACACTAAAAATCTTTAAAATAACTAAAAGCACACCCCTCTTCACTCCATGGGCTGAGGATATTCAAGAAAAAATTGATAAATTTCAAAATTTTACATCCTTTTTCTCTATTGAGAAGCAACGCTCAAGGGTCCACTTTTAATTTTTATCACAGTCGTTCACTTACATTCAGTTAGGTTGATGGCGTTGAAATCAATCAAAAATCATGCAAGTAACTCTTTAAATTTCTTAACGAATCTGGTTTTTAAATTACATATTATCCATCACTCCGCACTTGACCTATCTACTGGAGCATTTCGAACCATGAAAGCGAAGAATGCCCCCTCAGTCTACACAGAAAACGTGCATTATTAGACCTCCTAGTTCATTTAAGTTCCTCTCCGGATACTCCTGTCAGCTCTTTGCTCTCAGATAAACCTGAACTACTGAAAAACTTTCAAGAATCAATGAATACATACCTACCACCCCTGTTTCAACGGACCCAATCAGTGTTACCAACATGGAAAGATTTCTTCTTCAAAACAGCCTGTTCTCTGTTAAATGTTGCAAAATGCAGTTTTAAGGGATATTTTCACAGACAGTTCAAAATACGATCAATATGTTGGCTGCGCAGTTGTTTGCCACAGATTTCAAGATATTCAAGTTTCCTTATCAAATTTCTACTCTATGCCCTCCGCGGAACAATATGAAATAAAATTGACCATCTCTCAAGTTTCCAGACTTAAAGAAAATTCGCTAATCTTTACAGATTCTTTCAACGTGCTAAAATGCTTATCAAATCCATACGACCAAAACCAACATCCCATTGCAAAAGAAATTATACCCATACGTATCATCTCTTCCTCCTTTGCACATTGTGTTCGCGTGGCTACCCAGTCATCAAGGTATTCCGGGCAATGAAAAAGCAGACGAACTTATGAAACAGGCCGCAACGCTTCCACCAGCACCAAATGTACCAGCAACAATGATCTACATGAAAACCTTCCTCAAGTTCCATTTATTCCAAGAATGGAAAAGAGGCTGGGAAAATGTCAACTTAAAAATGTTAAACTATCTGCCGAATTCTGGACAGCAGCATTCCGAACTAGCTGCAAAAAAGAAGTCTCTCTGTGTCGACTACAAATATAGGCTATATATATATATGGATTGCTCACTTTACCAAATCCCCTCCATCGTTCTGTCAAACATGCTCTGTCAGATTAATGGCCCAAAATCTGCATTAAATTCAATCCACCATCTTCCATTAATTAACTCATAAAGAGCGATGTACCCACAACAACAAGCTTATTCAATTTCCTCAAAATCACCGGGCTTCTTTCTAAAATCAAACACATTTTCCCATCCGTGCCTCTGGCCTAAGCTGCAGTATATGGCACGTAAATGGAAAAAAGTAAAAAGGTAAAGTGAGTAAAAGTTTTTTTTTCAAGTTGACCGATTACTAAAATTTTGATAATACAGTTCGATAGTGAAAACAGGAAAAGAATATCAATTAGCAACGCCGAAGGAGGAATTTTCAACGAATTTTTTTGAACAGTTGAAACATTTCTCGAAATATTACCATGAATTACGAGGATTTTCTGGCTCGTAGTGCGACGGAAAAAATCGATTATACTTCATTACCTCGTTTAACATTTTTATCCTTCGCAAGATCAAAGTTGTACAAAGTTGGTACATGTATTAAAATATTAAACGCTGAGAAGAAGTAAATATACGAAAAACATAGCTGTAGAATGCAGACGACAGCGCGAAAATTGCTTGTTCCGCGAGATATCTCTTTTCACGAGCTGAACTCGACGCGTTAAATCGCGAATTAATTTTTTTTTAATCATACCGCCGCGTACGAGAAAGTTTTCTAGTTTTGCAAGGCTATGATTTTGAAAAAGGAGGGATGCATACCACATTATATAACGAACGAAGCAGCGCCGAAAGAAACCCACACCAAGTGTCGCGGTTGCGAACGCAGCAGTCGCAATCGAGTCGCGGCCTCGTTTAAATGAAAAAATAACCAACTCGTAAACCAATCGGTTCAGCATTTTACCTAAGCATAATTATACAAAAATGAGTCGAAATATACAGTTCGCAGTTGGCTTCGAGTTGAGAAATAGTAAATTGGAAAATGTCGCGTTTTTGTTTCGCGAGCGTCGGCGTTGCGTCGCGTCGTGTCGCTGTCGCTGTCGGGCCGTCGTCTCGCCGTTAGCTTCTTAATTCGACGGGTGAAAAACGAAAGCAACGAGCAGGCTCGATATTAAACATCAATTTTGCCGCTTCTTAAACACTCGTTTGGCGAATACTCGCTGCTGCTTTCTTGCCATCTCGACGCTGTGCACTGATTACATTTTGAATATCTGGATAATTTGATGACGACGAGAGATACAGAAAGCAGCTATGGGGGAAAAAACCACCTACTTCTACCTGGTGTACTACATACAAATACAACAGCACAGGTGATTATACTCGCTACAGTGAGCAGGTTCTTTTTACTTGGCCGCATCGCAGTCGAAGCCAAAAGTATTAATATCGTTTCATCTCGTCCTCGAGCAGAAAAACTTCTTATACCTGCTACTTAAATTTTCATCTTCGCTGTTCGCTTTATACGAATACAAGCCGATAATACCTTGTACGTTACCATGCATTTGTAGGGAGAAATATTTTTTTGTAATTTTGGAACATCATTCGACATATTT
>FIZR01008164.1:0-18160 GCA_900060175.1 Ferrisia virgata
TTTTTTTTTTTTTTTTTTTTTTTTTTTTTTTTTTTTTTTTTTTTTTTTTAATAAACGATATTCAATTACACCCATTTTTCAACATTCTTTATAGGTATTTCCGATTAATTATCAACACTTTTTACGCATTTTTGTCAAATTTTTACCCAATTTTCAATAATTTTTCATTTTTTTTTTCATATTTTAATTTAATTTTTCCTCTTTTTTTAATATTCTTTTGTATCTTTCAACAATTTTTTTGCGGTTTTTACCCAATTCTTTGACGATTTTTATCATAATTCAGGTTAATTTTCACCCATTTTCGTCAAATTTTTTCGAATTTCTAAAGCTTTTCAACGTTTTTTTTTTTCACACTTGATAGCAATTTTCACCTATTTTTCAGCATTTTTTAGTTACTTCGGATCAATCCACGTTTGTCCAATTTTTTACCGAATTTTCCATTATTTTCTACTTTTTTCTTCATAATGTAGTTAAATTTTCAAAAATTTTGGTTGTTTTTTAATCACTTTTTTGCAATTTTTACCCATTTTTGCAAAATTTTTGATTTTCAATCATGAATTACGTTAATTTTCTTCTACTTTCGTGATTTTTTAATCAATTTTTATACTTATGCCAGTTTTACAAAATTTTCATCCATTTGAATGATTTTTTTTTAATGAATTGCATTGATTTTCTTCTATTTTTCGTGACTTTTCAATCAAGTTTTTATACTTCAGTCATTTTCACACAATTTTTGACCATTTTCAATGATTTTTTTTTTCTTGAATTACTTCAAGTTTCTCCTATTTTTCAACATTTTTTTGTGATTTTTTGATCAATTTTCTTTTCGTTGCACCAACTAATCAAATATTTATCATTTGTAAAATTTTTGCATGCAATGCGATGGCAATTTTTTTACGGATCACTTGATTTGAATTCATTTATGCTTAATTATCGAAGAAATATTGTTCTAACAATGACTTTTTAAAATGTTTACGATCTTCGGATATGTACATTACTACGTCTGACAAGAGACCGTATTAATCGTTAAAAATATACGCTATACCTAGACCTATGTACTATGCTCTTTGTGACTGCGAGGTACGAGTATTTTTGAAAACCACATGTTTTTTTTTGAAATAAGAAAGGCGAGTATACCCACGTCTTCTACTATGTAGATGTGTGTGAGTGTGTGGAAAAATCTTAGATAAAATGAAGTAAAAAGGTGACGAGAAAAGAAATGTGCACATATGTGACGTTGTTGTAAAAAGGTTTAGGTTTATTAATTATTTTTTTTTTTTTTAAGCACAGTCTTCTCTCTTTTTCCTCCTTTATGCATTTTTGCGTCGTAACACATGGAAGAATAAATGTTAAAACTGGTCATTTTGGGTTTCACATCTAGTACATGTGGTTTGTAGGCACATGTTACCTATTACGTAATAATTAAAAAGTTCTAACTATAAGTAAAAAGTAACCCTGAAATATGGAGAAAGTCGAGCATCGACTTTATACCATTGGTTTAGTCAAAGTAACATTAAATAACGAAAAAATTTGTAGCCAACATTTTTTTCCAGAGGATTGTAGTACACTACTCCTAAACAACATATCCAAAATCGGACTGGTGCTTCGTCCTCAATAACCCCAGTTCGGCTCCAAAAATAGTTTTTTTTTTTACCAATAACTTTGCCTATAACTTTGTTCCTAAACGTGATAGAGAAAAAAAGTCTAATCATAAGATGTAGCCGGTCAAATTTCTAATAAAAAAGGTTGTTACATATTTTTTTCGAAAATCCATTGAAACATTTCAAAATTAGTTTGAAAAGGATGCATTACGCGCTACGTCTCGAGAGTCAGCGGCCAACGTTCGCTCAATTCTCCTTCAGCATCCCTAAACCCCCTGGGGGATGTATGGAATTTTGAATTTTTTGGAAATATGCAAACGATGAGGTCACAATAGTTGCAAAATGACTTCGGAATAATGTGGTATGTTTTTGAAATTGCTTTAAAAAATGGAATTGTTACACATACTCATTCAAACTCAAAATAATCATTGGTAGCAAGTTTTCACCAAACTCTTTTTTAGATCATCATCATCATGATCATCATCAGTAGGTCTCAGTCATTTACAACCATATTGCACCTAAAAGAGCGCTCCATTTATCACCATCCGGTGCCTGTGAAGCAGCTGTTACCCTAGAGCCCATCAGAGATCTTCCTGTCCCTCTTTCTCCAGGGACCTGACCAAGGAGAATATCTTTTTCGAGATTCCCAATTTCTCTCCTGGTCACTTGACCGAAATACTCTAGAATGCATCTCTCGCAGAAAATACTTAACCTGACTGGCTCCTGTATTTCGTTAACTATTGAAATCTTGATTCGTCGCACTGTCCAGGGTATCCTCAGCATGCTTCGCCAGACCTACATCTCAAAGGCGTCGATTCTTCTTTTATCATTCGCCTTTAATGTCTATGTTTCCGCGCCGTATAGTAAAACAAAGAAAACACGTGATTGTATAAGTCTCTTCATTATCTTTCTGGAGATTTTATTATTACATGTGACATTTTGCAGTCCGGTCATAGCTGATTTGTTCAGAGTGATTCGGTGCCAACAAGCCTGTATCTACTTCGATGATGAAGCCTAAATATACAAAAGCATTGACCTTTTCATATTCGCTTAGAGCAACAGAAACTGGAAGACACTTGGCCCAATCCACCAGCATAACTTTCGTTTCCAATGCATTGATACGAAGTCCAAGTTTTTCGCTGGCTATCTTCACCAGGTTGAGGAGCCCTGCCATTTCTTCTTCATCCGCAGCAATCAAGGTGGTATCATCTGCATATCGCAGATTAGAGATTCTTCTTCCTCCAATAGAAATACCACCAGTTCAATATTCAAGAGCCTCGCGAATTATATGATTACCATAGATGTTGAATAACTGTGGGGACAATATGCATCCTTGACGCACCCCCTGCTCTGGCTAGAAAAGCTTCAGATTCTTCATCATCAACTCTCACCATCATAGAATTGAACTCATACAGGGACTCCACCAAATCTGCTGTATGAGCAGAGACTCTCATTTCTCTTAGAACTTTGAAGAGCTTGGTTTGTTTTAAACGTTTTGCTTGTAACGATAGAATAAACATGTTTGAAAAAAACTATACACAAAATACAAGAAAATCGAGAAAATGCGAATTTTTGGGAGCTCACTGAAGCTGACTGTCGGGAGGTAAAATGCTCAAAAATGGGTACATTAGTCCAATTTCCCCTTTAAATTTCAAATATGATGTTAAAACCACCATACGAACGCTAGTTTTCGTTGTAGAAGAAAAAAACTGCGTTACACAGTCATTTTTCACAAAAAAAACATCACAAGTCGGAGTCTTTCAATTTCGAATTTCGGGCACTGCTCGTCATCGGATCTCAAAAGTAATACGATAAAATCGTAAAAATTACTTCAAGTGAAAATCGGAGGGGGCTGATGCCTTTTAAAGTTTCATCCCCCGTCACCCCCCCTTGGGAAATATTGAATACCTCTCTATTTAAGAAATTTTTATACATCTCCCTCATTAATTATACCATATTTCATAATTATATCATCAATTGTCGAGTTTTGTTTGAAATGCACCCGCTACTACGCTACCATCATATTTGAAGAAGGGGGTTTACAATACGGATAGGGGTTGAAAGTTGCCAAATTTCGAGTATATATATATTCTGTTTGCGATTCTGAACAATTTTTATGCTATCGAGTACGGGGTCGTATGTTAGCTAATTTTGATGTAAAATAGAAATAATCGATTTTTGACGTGGTGTTGACGGACAATTTGTAAAATAAGGGGAGGGGTGGAGGAGTGGACTGAGCGAAATTTTGCACATAACTCGAAATATTCCTGATACTTCAAGCTACAAGTTTTATTTGAAAAATTCTATAGATGTTGAATAACTGCGGGGACAATATGCATCCTTGACGCACTCCCTGCTCCGCTTGAAAAGCTTCACATTCTTCACCATCAACTCTCACCACCATAGAATTGGACTCATATAGGGACTCTACCAAATGTACTACATGAGCAGGGACTCCCATTTCTCTTACAACTTTGAAGAGCTTCTTTCAATTCAGGCAGACAAAGGCTTTGGTGTAATATATGAAACACATCACTAAAGGTATGTTGAACTCCGTGCACTTTTCGATGATTTGCTGTGCATTAATTATCTGTTCCTTTGTGCCTTTATTCAAACATTAGCTACTTTAACATGAGATAACATTCCATTTGGTCTATGTAATTTGTTCAAGTCTGCTGAAAGAAAATTGAGCCCGCGTCTCTATGAACGTTGGCCGCTGGCTCTCGCGACGCGATAGAAACATCACGCGGAATATCACGTTAACTGATAACAAGTCCTTTTCAAACTGATTTTAAAGCGTTTCAATCAAGTTTAGAAAAAAATATGTACTGAACTTTTTTATTGGAAATTTGAACAGCTACATTTTTTGATCCAATTTTTGTTCTCTATCTCGTTTAGGAACGAAGTTAGGCTGAGTTAATCGTAAAAAAAAACCTGTATTTGAGGCATAAATGGGGATATTGAGGCTGAAGCACTAGTCCGATTTTGTATAAGTTGTGTAGGAAATGGTGATCTACAATTCTGTAAAAAAAAAAGAAGAATTTTGGCCATAAATTTTTCGGCTACTTTGCCATTATCTGCACTAATTTGACTGTAGTACTACGTATATAAAGGATACTTGCGTAAATCTTACAACCCTGTAATTGATCCACGTAGGCCAGGTAGTAATATAAGTACTTGTGTGTACTTGGCTACCTGCCTCGTGCAGAATTGAAAGCGATTACTACGAATATATATGTATGTAAAATGGTCAATTAAACTACGTACCGAGGTACATGCAACGATAACTGGATGCCAAGTTCCGAAGTCGGACTCGGAATCCGAGTCAAAGTCGCGTCATACTCGCACGCTCGTGCTGAGAATTAATGGAGATTTTAATATTTTCTGAATTATTGTATATTTAATGGCACACTGCTGAGGGACCGGCTTTGAGGTTTGATGTTGTGCGACGCGCTACCTGATTATGCACGTTTTTTTTACAGCATACGCGTATACGTATACGTATGGTCGACGATAGCCAAAGATCTACGGAAGAGGGGGGCTGAAGAAGGGGCAAGATTAAATATTAAAATAAAAAATTACCGTGCTTCGGATCATAAATAGCGCAACGGTTGCGGCGCGGTCGATTATTTATTCCTGTTTTGGGTACGATTTGATATTATGTTTTGTAAATAATGGTACCGATTAAAATCTCATCGTGTGTAATTTTACTGCTGCTGATGCTAGGACTAGCTATGTAGCTTAGCTTGTTATCATATATATGTGCTCAAACTCGACTGCATTTTGCTTTTGCAACCTTATCCGATTTGAAATATTTTTGCAAGGTTGATTTTCACCGCGGTATACTTTTCACACGGATGTAATGTGTGATATTTTACAAGTTATAAATTTTTTTTTTATTTGAAACATTTAGGTAGATTTGAGCTGAAAGAGGAATTTTTGCAACGTTGATTTAATGGTGTATTTTTTTCCTGTTTTGCTTTTTGCATATGTTTGCGCGAAACTTGAACAAATCTCGTGTCTCGTATTCCACACTATTGGCTTGACCATTTCAATCAGTGGAGAAGTTGGTTACTGTTATTTGAGTTTCATTGATTATTTTGACTAGTAAATTGGTATTTTTTCATTGTAGTCTGCGAGAGCTTTTGGTGATGCTTTTTCCGCATCAGAGATGAGAAATGGAAGGTAATTTCAAAGTGTATAATTCTGACCATCAAAGACTATTATTTAGAACTCCGCTAAATCTGCATGCTAGATCCATGTACAAGAAATAAACCACAGGTCGTGTCTTCGCTTTGCTAGAACTTCTCGCTTCATAGTGAAGTAGAAAAATGTGTCAAAAGAGGTAACTCTAGATAAAATAATGAAGGAAAGTTTTTTTGGCTCATTGAACTAGTGAAGGTTTGTTTTTAAAATTATCAAAATCCTCAACAATCATGCGAGGGGGAAATTTTGAACCATAAAAAGTGCATTTCTCAAAGTTTAGGTTTCGAATTTTTGAATTCTCATCAAGAAAGTGATAGGTTTTTAACGATTTGGTCATTAAATTCAACGTAAATGTAAAAAAACCCTATTTGTAAATGTTAAAAAATCCTATTTTTTCATTCTTAAGGGGGGCCTATAGCCTCAATAGCCTCCCTCCCCTTGGTTGTGTCACAGTCTAACCCTTAGGTTTTCAAGGATTTGGTCATTAAATTCAACATAAATGTAAAAAAATCCAATTTTTCCATTCCTAAGGGGGGCCTATAGCCCCGATAGCCTTCCTCTCCTTGGTTGTGTCACAGCCTAACCCTTTTGTCTGAGTATATTGTTATTTCTGCTGTTCTATTGAGAAAAACTAGCTAAAAATTACATTTTTGTGGCTGTGAGCGGGTTCAATGACACTGAGAAGTGAAACCCCCAAAATGCACTTCCAGGACGTACATACTAAATCTGCATACCAAATTTAAAGTTCCTAGCTCAATTTTAAGTGGAAGGGGGAATTGTGCAAGGAACAAACTCAAAGCAAAAAAAAACAATCAAAAAACTACATTTTCGAAGATGTGAGGGGATGTAACGAGGCTGAAAAGTCGAAACCCTCAAATTGCACATTTATGGCCCCTATTAAGTGTACGTAGCAAATTTAGACTACCGAGCTCAATTTGAAAGTTCGAAGGGAAGATTGGGTGGGGGGAGAAATAGCTTGTTTTTAAGGTGAAAAAGAGGATAAATCTTCATATTTCTCCTTCTAATTGACTTAGGAAGTTGATTTTTGCATATATTATGCAACTTTGAAGTGTCTATCGATTGGCTCAAAGAGAAACATTTTTTGTCATTTTAGCCCTTCAGCACCCTCTTCCCCAAATTTGGGTATGAGTGAATTTTGATCTGAGGTCATCAGTTGGTCTGTATCGAGCTGAGCAATTAATTTTTAGTTTGGGGTCGGAATAAAAATTAAAATAATCACCTATCTGACATGGCTAAAAATGGTGATAGTGGACTTCTATGACTCCTAAACGGATTCTGTTGATTTTTCCCACTTCTTCCATCCGCCATAGGTCGATAGACTGTAATAACTTGCTTTTTATTGGCAACATGACATAAAAAATCAGGGTAAAAATCTCGATTTTTGCCATCAGTAAGTTTTTTACCATCTGGTAAAGAGCCAATAATGGTCTCGGATCGATCCAAAATTACGCTAGGGAAACGCAGAATCTCAAATCGCTTCCTTACAGTTCGGTAACTGAGGATCTGCGGGAGCCTACAACATTTGTCATAGAGTTTGAATGGAGAAGAATCAAGTTTTTTTAACCACCTCCGTGAGTTTATCCCAAATCCAAACTGCTTTTTATTTGGTTCCACAATTTATATTTATTACTTACTTCATAAAAACATTTAATGACTTACCCATCACTCGAAGAAAATTTGGATCTCTCCCTCTTATTTAGAAATTCTGTCGGTTATGCTTCTTTGACCTGACTTAATTTTAGTTTTTCATCGATGCCCTGCTTTGCTGCCTTGACTGACATTGGAGGCAGACATTCATTTGACCTGCTATATTTTTGTATAGTATCTTCTTCAACCTTTTTCAGCCCCCTCTAACCCCGTTATAGCTTGAAAGA
The DNA here is from genome assembly GCA_900060175.1 of Ferrisia virgata. NCBI lineage: Eukaryota > Metazoa > Arthropoda > Insecta > Hemiptera > Pseudococcidae > Ferrisia > Ferrisia virgata. Next base: position 7,703 of record FIZR01008164.1, read on the forward strand.
GGTGAAGTTTGCGGTCATTTCTTTTGAAATTTTCTGGTTCATTTTTTCCTTAGAACATTTATAAATTGTGTCAGTAGGTTAAAATTTCGTACGTTAAATAAATTAGTGTGTAGCTGAAATGTGACTTTTGGATATTTCAATTGTTTAGACAATTTGCATCTTCCCTATTTCTCCCCCCCTCCTCTCCCCATTAAAACTTTCGGATTTGTTTAATTGTTCAAAGCTCAACTAAATTGCGCCAGGAGGCGATTTGGTATGTGGAAGCAATTAACAGGTGATCTAACAGTGCTTCAGTGCTTCATAGGACTTTCGACTTTTTTTTTACTAAATTTTCGCTGCCTTTTCACCCTCAGAAGCCTCGAAAAATTGATATATTGGTGGATTTTTTCGCTTTTTCAATTCATTTCTCGTTTTTTATTTGCTGTGATAAATTGTTGAGATTCTTGTTTGAATATATTCAAATATAAATGCGTAGTAATTTTCCATGATTTTATTTCAAAATTTTGATTTTTTACTGGTTTTGTACTTTCTTATGCGTTCTCCAAATTTTTAATGTACTTTAATGGTCTGATTTTCTATGTCATATCAATGGAAACCAGGCTATTCAGCCTATCAACCTACAGCTGATTACAGAGGGGGGGGGGGAGGATATCAACAAAATCCGTTTTGGAGTCCCATTTCCGGTAATGTCAGGTATTTATATTTTTTTCTACTGAATAATAAGAACATTTACTCTTCGTAGTACTGGCCAAAATCGATATCAAATTTGGGGAATAAGCTTCGATTGGCGCGCCATTTGATATTCTGGAGTGGGAATGATCTCGGGCCAAAATTCAGTTTTGTCTTAATTTGGGGTAGCCGGTGCTGAAAGGTCAAAGCCGCAAAAATAGTTCCTTTTTGAGCCAATTGATTTAGAGAATCCAATGTTCTGTAACATATTTAAAAATCAGCCCATTAGGTCAATTAAATGGAGTAATATGAGATTTTGACCTTAGAAAAGGACTGCTCCTTTTCTATCTCCACATCAATTTAAGCTAGGAAGTTTAAATTTGGCATGCACACTTAGTAGGGCCCGCAGATATCCTTTATGGCAGTTTTGATCCTTCAGCTTCATTGCACCTCCTCACAGTATTGAAAATGTGATTTTTTGATATTTTTTTTTTTCACCTCGAAGGCTGAAACCATTTACTCTGCTTCCTACTGACCAAAATCGCTCCAATTCAGTCTATCGGCTTGGTTCGGCGAGAGATTAGATACATATCGGTCCCATATTTACCCAAGATTGAAAACTGAAACCCTAAAAATCCTTTATTTTTTGCCATACTTATTTCAAACAACGCGTTTTTGTTAGTTGAAAAATTATATCATTTTCAAAATTTGTTACGAATCTTAAAATTCATCGACATATTCGTCAGTCATAACACAATGAGCATTCATGCAGGCGTCTCTTAAGCAGTTCGTGCATAATTTCGAACATTTCAAACCTGTAACTAATCACATAGGACTGTATAATACGCAATGTCTCGATGAAAAGCATGCCCCCCACAGCACTCTCAGAAATTGAAAACATACAACATGATCAGCAACATATCACACCACACCGTACTAACTGAAAAACAAATTAAAAAGAATACACATTTAATAAGGAATCAGAAGCCATTTCTTTTCATTCATTTAATCAACTTACCAAAATTCCCACAAGTGCATGCCATCGAATACCCTTTCTTACAATTACACGAAATCAACTTCAACAGTTTGTCTGGTGCTGGTGGAATTGACATGCTGATGGGTGCTAAATCTCCGTTGTCAATTTTCCACCTCTAATTCTGGGCTGGAAATTCGTTGTTTTTCTACAACTAGATTTGGTGGTAATGCAGATACACGTGATACTGAGCAGCATCTTCGGTTAGAGGGAGGGACGGAAGATTCACTCGATTTTTTTAAATGCCTCATTGTTGAACATGTGCTTGCGGTTAAATCAACCCTGATGAGCCAGTTGAAATTTTTCTATTTTTGATTATGAAAAATTTATGTGATTGATATACACAAAATTTGCATTTACCCTGTTAGTAAGTGTACGTCAGGAAGTACAACGAAAAAACTGAGACGTTAGTATTTTTGCAACGACGAAAAGTACCCTTTTCTGAGTTTTGTGAATGGTAAGTACAGTCAATGGATTTCGCTTGTAAATGGTAAATACGCGATTTCAACAGGATGAAAATCAAGGTAATATTTAAAATTGGCGGGAATTGTACTTTTATACCAGCCTCTAGAGTGTTGTTGAGATCATAAAAAAATTGTAAAAGGTCCCCCTTCGCATGTGTAAGGGCAGGTATGAAAATTATACTCGAGGTAACAGGTTGAATTGGTACGAGTGAAGACCCTCTTTTTCGCTGCCCTCCATTATTACTACGCTTATCGTTAAAAATATGCACATAATGTTCAGGTGTATTTGTATTCACAACACACTGAGAGTTGAACTCATTATCTTTTTCCCTCCCTCTTTACCATCTATACCCGATAAGAAGTTTTCTGTTTCGTATATGGCGCGCAAACTAATACGTATCCACACATTGCACAGACGACCGTATAATAATAATAACAACGCTGGTAAACGGTACGTAAAACTTTTAAGAAATAACTGGGCGGTTTGAGAGGGGCGACCAGAGTAAAGATTGGGACCACGACCGAGTTGTGGCGTGATTTACACACCCCAATATGCCCCGCACGTGTGCGTTGCACCGACTCGAGGAGAAGGAGTAGTCGGCCTGCACTTCATCGCTTCTCTTCTTACATTAGGTGTATGAGTTGGGTCTCTTATGTATTTTTTTTTTTTTTTTTTTTTTTTTTTCTTATAGGTATAATATACGTTTACGTATATGACTGTGTTTCTACTGCGGCATTGTACTGTACGATATGCCCTGCAGGTCGTGAAAGGCAGGCAGGTGCAGCTTCTTTTCCTTATAACCGGGTGTTCGAAATGGCTTGTTGAAATATTATCAGATATGGTTAACTGCGGCCGAGCCGCGATTTCTTATGTGTTTTATTCGTTTCGAGTCGGTTGTACTGGTTGTGTTCATGTATACATAGGTTTGGTTTGGTTTGGTTTTGGGCTCTTATTTGGAGCTGCGATACGATACGATAGAACGATGACAACGTCGACGATGCGACTTACTTAGTCTTCTTATGGGGGTATCGTAACGAAATCAGAATTATGGCGCGTGAAAAATGCTTCCTCAGTTTGGACGTGCATCTAAGATCTATAAGATTGGAATTTTCATTGGTGCGGTGGAATTTTAGGCATTTACTTATGTGGATTTAAAATATTCACGTTGGAAGAGTGAGGTGTGGAGGGATTTAGAGGTGTATCGAATTTCATACTAAACATTCTCATTATCATTTTTTTCTTTCTCGGGTCTGTTTTTTTTTTTTTTTTTTTTATTAACAGAATTCATTATTATCGAGTTAGTTTTTATGGTTAAAATACTCGATTATTGTATTTGTATGTATTTGTTGCGTATGTAAGTAGTCCACAGTTATCGACTTTAAAATTATTTGTTCGTGTGTCATGTCGTGTGATCTTCCACAGCATATGTAAATTATTTATATTTGAATAAATATTGAGATCTTCCATTCGTGGGGTAATTAGTGGTATGCAAACACCATAAGATGGAAGGAGAAGACCTATATCACCTATCAAAGAAATAAGTGTATCTACCCCCCCCCCCGTTTTTTGCAAATACTGCCTTGTGTAATAATTATGTTCATGGTATCTATACTAAATCAAAATACCAAATTTCTATTTCATAGCTCAAGTTGAAGGGGAGTTTAATGAGAGGAACAAAATCAAAAAATAAGAAAAATCCATCAGGGTGCAATAAGGCTGAAAAGGCAAGACGCCAAAAAAGCACATCTAGGACTATTACTAAATACAAATATCAAATTACAACTGTCTAGCTCAATTTGGATGGGAGTTGTGCGAAGAATAAACTCAAAACATAGAGAACTAACCCAAAAAACCACAATTTTGGGCTTTGAAGGGTGCAATGAGGCTGAAAAGTCGAAACCCCCAAAATGCACATGTACAGCCTCTACAAAGCCTACATACCAAAATTCAACTTTTTAGCTCAATTTGGAAGGTAGATAGGGGAGGAACAGCCTTTTTCCAAGATCAAAAGGAGGAAAATGTCCATCTTTCCCCCTCTTAATTGACCCCAGAGGATAATTTTTGGGTATGTTATGCAACTTTATTGGCCCAAAATGAACCAATTTTTATGGTTTTGTCCCCTTAACATCCACTTTCCAAAATTTGGGCATGACTGAACTTTGACCCAAGGTTATCCCCACTTATATATATTTAATCCAATTTTAGTCTTTGGCAGGAAAAAAATGAAAAAAAAAACTGACATGACCAAAATGGTCTTAAGCTAGGAAGTTGAAATTTGGTAAGTACACTTAATAGGGGCTGCAGATCTGCCTTATGGGAGTTTCGATTTTTCAAACCTGTTGCATCTCTTGTCCAGCTTCCAAAAAGTGGTTTCTTGAGCGTGTTTTGTTTTTTTTTTAGTTTGTCCCACGCATATGTATCTCCCCTCCGAATTGAGGTAAGAGTTTGTAATTTGGCATGTTAATTCACTGTGCCATCAAATTACAATTTGAGCAATTTTTTTATTATTTCACGTACCATACTTATATTTTTTGGTTTTTGTTTTTATTTTTCTTCAAATCATTAAATAAGTTTTCGGAAATTTTTTTCAGTATTTGTACATAACTAAAAATGCTGGAGAACTTGCCTACCACATGATTCATTATTCAAAACGGCAATTTAAGCACATTTATTAGTTTCAAAATTGTACATGGCGAGAAAGGAGGAGGTAAAGAAATTGGAGTAATGTAAAATTTTGTTGAAAATGAAAAATTTGCTTGAATCATGGATTTGAATAGTGGGCCTAATAGTAGATAACTTTTTCAGCATTTTTAGTTACTTACAAAGACGTTTGTGGTGGATCTCTGGAATTTTTGGAATGTTGTGGAAGGTAATGAGAGGTATCCTAGAAAAATCAACCCCCCTCCCCTCCGCCCATATAATTTCCACCTTAAAAGACCTTTTTTTTTCAAAATTTCTTCTTCATTTTTTGTGTTTTTCCAGCTACGAAATGATGTTTCCATTTCGTTTTCTACGTTTTCAAGTTGTTTTTTGATTGCCCAGTTTTCTTTTTAACATGGAAAGATGTTTAATAGCGCATTCTGGAAAAATCGTCAACAATTGACCATCAGCAGTTGACCATCATCGTTAGATGAAATTAGTGGACTGTCAACAGTGTGACGTCATTGGACAGAATTTTATGGCCTGGAATGACATCAGTAGACTCACTTTATGAATGATTGATTTTATGATTTCAACTTGAAATATCGAAGAAAATTAGTTGACCTTGACCTCGGTTAATTTTATAATTTCAAGTTGCAATGTTTAGGAAAATCAAAGATGTTTAAAGTTGACCCATAGACAGTTGAATTTAACTCTGAATTGACTCCATGATTTAAAGTTGAAATGTTAAGGAAAATTAAAGAAAGTTGACCCATCAACAGTTGACCTTGACCTCGGATTGATTTTATGATTTTGAGTGGAAATGTCGTCATCAAGTGTCCCATCAATAGTTTAGTATGAATCTGAATTGATTTTAAGATTTCAAATCGAAATATCGAGAAACATTTGTTGACCTTTACTCGGGTTGATTTTATAATTTTATGTTGAAATGATGAAAAAAATTAAAGTTATCCTTGGCCCTAAATTAACATCAAAAGGTGTTTGGGTTTAATAGTGCAATTCGGGAAAAATCGTCAATAGTTGACGAATGCTATTAGTGGACTGTCAACAGTGTGACGTCATCATCGGACTGACATCAGTGGACAGATTTTTAAGGCCTGGAATGACATCAGTGGACTTATTCTATGTAGGATTGATTTTATGATTTTAAGTTTAAATGTTGAGCACAATTAGAAATGTTTGAAGTTGACCTCAACTCTGGATTGATTTAATGATTTTAAGTCAAAATGTTGCGCAAAATGAAAAATGTTTAGTAGCTCATTCTAGAAAAATCGTCAAATATTGACCATCATCATTGGAGGACATTAGTGGACTGTCAACAGTGTGACGACATCTTCGGACTGACATCAGTGGCCGGATTTTATGCGGAATTGACTTGATGATTTTCAGTTAAAATCTTAAGGAAAATTAGTAGACTTTGATCCTGGTTGATCATCATTGGACTGACATCAGTGGACGGATTTTGATGGTCTGGAATAACAACAATGAAGGGATTTTTTGAGAGATTGATTTCATGATTTCAAGTTGAAATGTTGAGGAAAATTAGACCCTTTTGCAGTTGACTCGTGAACAGTAGACCATGACCTCGGATTGATTTTATGATTTTGAGTTGATATGTCGTCAACAGTTGGGCTTGGTCCTGAATTGATTTTAAGATTTCGAGTTGAATTGTCGAGAAAAATTAGTTGACCTTGACCCCGGTTGATTTTATGATTTTAAGTTGAAATGGTTACCGAGTATTTTATTGTTCAAGAAAAAAATAGTGCCGGGGGAGGGGGTAAAACAACCATAAATATAAAAGAAATACAATGTGTAAAGGTTAAGAAAAAGGTAATGAAATTCGATTTGTAACAATCTGTTAGTGTAAACATTTTGACTTTGTGTGTAAATCCTGCAAAGTGGTGGGGAAGCTAATATATAACCAACCACATGCGACACTAGCGCTTATCTAACGTCGCATTCTGAAAGCAAATTCTTAAGTTTATAAGCATCGACTTACTTATCTGGTATTAAAACAATTTTTCTTACGATTTAAAATAGCTGGTACTTGAACGAGATAGTATTTTCACATCTTTCAAATATTTCTTCGAAGTCCCAAGTCCCAAGTCCCCACAGCAATAATATTAAAACTCGTTTCTTTTCTCGGGTTTTAGTTTGGTATTTAATCGATGAAGAAGTAATTTGTATGAGAAAAATGTGTGACTTTAGTGTCTACTTTTTGTTTTCTGTTTCTATATGACATAACGTGCTCTCTTCATTACCTTAGCCCTGTCTAAATCACATCAGCCGGACAGTTAAAGTATACCTTCGTAGTACGTATCTGCATGTTTACTTATACTGGGTAATATTTGGCGTATAGTTGCGTATGTAAACGTAGGTATACGTACGTCTACCTATACATAATTAAGTGCATATTAAAAGGTGTAACTGGTCGAGGAGATATTGCTTAGATATTATCGGCAAGCTCAAAGCGCCTAATGAAATTTAATACTTTTTTCTTTAATTTTATTACCGAATTAAAATAAGAAAAAAATGCCAAATTTGTCGGGTTTTTTGATCATTTTGTTTTTTATTTTATCGTCATGCATCGTGTATGTGTTTTTTTTCTCTCGATAATCTGATGTGTTCGGTACGTATTATAAATATTATATACCTGTGTACGTTACATAAATAACTAGTAAAATGAATTTGACCTGGCAAATTGGTGGATTTTGATGTCTATAGTTTTTGTAGATCTTGATACCTGATGCATTTTATGTACCTCTACCTACTCGATCTAATGCGTTTAAAAAATCCAGTCTTTTGGTTGTGATTTTTATTTTTATTTTTTTTTCGTTCTTGGCAATCAACTAATTAGTGTACCTAGTACAGTTTACCTTGAAACAAACTGACGAAATTTAATATTTAGTAATTGCAAAGTTCACCTAAGTATCAGTGTTTGAGAAAAAAAAAATACCCTTGTATGTATTTCTCTGCTGAAAAGGAACTTCTTAAGTGTATTAACGATGAGAGAACTGCCTATGTTACGGTAATTTAAAATTGAAAAGACTGTGAAAAATTTCTCTTCTCGGTGCATTTTTCACGGATGCAGGTGTGAATGTGATAATGTGATGCTTGCTTTTTTCTAACCTTTGCGTAAATGTTGAATTGCTTAAGTGTATGGCGTGATAAGCTCTATGGTGGGTATAATATGCACGAAGGCTATGGGTATTTAAGGAAATCAACCGGTGACAAATGCTGCTTTTTAAATACACTTGGACTTACGTTGGATACGTATTAAGGAGTGAGTTTCGTCACCAGAATGGCTCGTTGAAGTATACCAGGCATAGGGGTATTTGTGTTGTGAAGAAAAAAAAAAAAAAATTCATCCGAATAAAATGCGTACTCGTTCCGCTTTTTCAATTCGTTCTTCATCGCACCGGCGAATGAATCATTTTAAAAAGGTATGCTAAATCGTATGTAATTGTATTCAATGAGTTGTAGACGAGATTTTGAGATTGGCGAAGAAGTCGAGAGATATATTTGTAAGATATCGATGTCGCATTCAAATGTGTATTGTGTTGTTCATATACAAGGTGTCCTTAAAGTTATATAATTCAAATAAAATGTTTGTTCATATTAATGGGTTGTCCATTTAAAAGAAAGATAACCAGGTTGTTTTTTTTTCCAAAAACTTCTGTTCGGTAACTATTTTGAAAGATTTTTCCTTGAAAAAAAAAAAAGACATAGAAACTGATAATAATTCAAGTCGTAACAGATCTCGAGAAAAATGAAGAAAAAAAAATGCTTGTAATTTTTTCTACTTTTTAAGTCCTGTAAAATCATGTAGAATAATCCTAAAAATTGCAAATTTCAAAGTGGTGAGAGAAAAAAAAAGTAAAAAAAATACATCTTTTTGAATCACACCTAACTAATATCATACACTACCAGGGCCGGATTGCCCGAGAAAATTTCACCCGGAAATGGAATTAGAAGGGGTCTTAAAATTCTTGAATTGTCATTATTAACCCCCCTCCCCCCGCAAAAAATGTATGCTCTAAAAGTGGTAACGTAATAACATCTGGGAGTGGAGATTTCTTGAATAATTTTCCTAAAAATTAAAAAAAAAAAAAGCTATGCCTGTTCAACCTGATTTTTGTGACAATCATGAGAATTGAAAAAAAAACATCACAGTGTTCAATGGGGTTAAAAAGTTGAATCTCGTAAAAGGCCCATCTAAGAGGTCTTTACTAAATGTGCGTAGGTGCGTACCTAATTTCAAGTTCCTAGCACAATTTAGAGAGCCAAAAAGCCACATATTCGGGACTGTGAGGAAGTGAAACGGGGCTGAAGAGTCGAGACGCTCAAAAAGCGTATCTAGGGCCCCTCTCTAAATGTACATACCTAATTTTAAGCTCCTACCACAATGTGGAGGACAGTTATGCGAGGAACAAACTCAAAAAATGAGAAAACCTGATCAAAAAACCACATTTCTGGGACTGTGAGGGGATGCAGGGGAGCTGAACTAGTCGCTACCCCGAAAAAACACATCTAGGGTTTCTACCGAATGTACATACCAAATTTCAGCTTCCTAGTTCTATTTGGAGGAGAGTTATGCGAGGATAAAACTCAAAAAACTCAAAAAATGAAAAAATCTGACCAAGAACTGCATTTTCGGGACTGTGAGAGGGTGCAATGAAGCTGAAAAGTCTTGACCCCCAAAAGACACGTTTAGGACCCTAATTAAATGTACTTACCAAATTTCAACTTCCTAGCTCAATTTGGCGGCGAGATAGGGAAGGAACAACCCTTTATCAAGGTTAAATAGGGGAAAACCCCTCATATCTCCCCTCCTCATTGACATAGGAGGTTGATTTTTGGATACTGTGTACAACTTTAGAATCTCTATCGATTGACTCAAAAAGGAGTAATTTTTGTGTTCTTGGCTCCTCAGCACTCCTCCTCCAAAATGGGGCAAAACTGAATTTTGATCAAAGGTCATCCCCACTCATTTATGTCTAATCCCCTGCCTAACTGAGTTGATTGACCTAACTAAAGTAATTTTAATGTTCGGTGGAAAAAAAATAAAAATAAACATAATGATCTGACATGGCCAAAAATTGTCTTAATGTCCCTTCTAGCACCTTAAAACCAATTTTGTTGGTATTCCCTTTACCCCAACTACCGTTGGTCGATAGGCTATAATAGCTTGATTTTCATTGACAATACAGCTGCGTAGAGCTTTCGAAATTATCCCCACAACCGAAATTTCAGCCTCTAAAATCCATTTGGGGGATGGGGGAGTTATGGGGGGAGGGGGTGAAATACCAAAATATTTACAAATAACAGTGGGAAATTAATGAAAAGTGAAATAACTCGAGTTCTTACCGCTCATAGGAGCTAATTTTTTCACCACGTACTACCCTCGATATGGGCCACCCAGGGGTAGGGTAGTTGCCCGGATCCGCGTGTAACCCCTCGGGGGTGTATTTTTGACCATCACTTTTTCTATTCTTTTAGCTGCATTTTAGATAGCTAAAAATACACCCTCGAAGTGTTACACACGGATCTGGGCGTCTACCCCACCCCTGGATGACCAATATCGAGGGTAGTACGTGGTGAAAAAATTAGCCCCTAAGCGCGGTATGAAC
>FIZR01008165.1:0-23827 GCA_900060175.1 Ferrisia virgata
AAAAAAATGTCTCCCCTAATGAGTGAATAAAGGAAAATGCGTTACTTAAATCCAAAAACTAATTAAATAGCATGGATTTCATTAATTTTCAACCCCGCTAGAACAAATTGAAAAACACATTTTCACCGCCAATTAGGCAAACGTAACAACGCCTAGTCTGACCCCTAACGTCGCGGGGATGAGTGGGGGTAACCAACGAACAAAACCTGTTTTTGAGGTCTTAGACTGTCTACTTCAATGTAGCGAATTCATTTCACTCATTTGTTGATTTGAATTTTAGGGTATTACAAGCGGTTTTGACGATCTCCAGGACCACTGTGGTACCTGTCTATTAGGTACATGTGTATATTTTAGGCTACGTTACATTCGTTTGAAAGTAATGCGAACGTTGCTGGAGAAAAAAATGGGTGACGAATTTTCTCTCGAAAAAATAGCTGATAGCTGAACAGATGAAATAAAAATACAGCCTTACGTCTATATTCAACTGGTCCATCATCGCAATTAGACAACACTGAGAGCAAGATTAAGGTGCATACGAGGATGATGATACTGTACCTTTAGTCTAGGTATTTATCTGTCGTATATTTGTGTAGTAAATTATACACGCAGCACGGAGCTCGACTTCATAAATACGTAATATTATTTAGGTACGGCGTGAGATATACGCGTAGTAGTACATATATGTAATTAAGAAAAACTCTCCTCGCCTGTGCTCGACGTTCCCTTTCTTTCCGCCTTCCAGTCGATGTTGCGTGTACCTACGATGTACAAATGTATTACATACTTTGTACATATGCACGGTATACTACTACTACTACTACTACTACTACTACGACGTATGTGTGGTACCTATAATATAGAGGTACCTATATGTGGTAGGTTGATAGGTGCGGTATGGCATTATATAGGTAGAGGTACAGCAGGGTACGTAAAACGAATAGAGAACTTGTGCAAGTACGTTACGCGTATTATATTCGTATTACGCTGCTAATGCACACTAGTTGTACGTATTTGTATTTTGTATACTCTGCACGCTACACCGAGCGAAATTTACGACTTTTCGAGGCTTTTTTTGACGCATGTACCACCCTACCTTGTATGTACCTACCTAGTACCTACTATTGCTAGGTACACTACATACACAGCAGAGGTATATAGTCTTGTCAAGGACGTTTTAATTAATTACTTCAACGCTACGCTTAATTAACACGCCGCGTGTTTTACCACTCAAAAGCGTAGAGAAGATTCCAAAATTATGTATATTTTATTTCAACGTATACTGGCGCAAAGGCGCCGACGAGAAGAGAGAAGCAACGTTTAAATTGCTCAGCGTCGTCAGTTGAAAAGTAAAACTAAATGTGCGAATTCAATTGCATTACCAAACTGGTTCGATGATATCTCCAAATGTGGACGTTGAATTTTAGATACGTTATTTGTTAGAACACATTCCAGCGTTACCTAAAAAAATTTCTACTCATTTCGTTAATATGAACAGGTGCCCCAGCGACCCTACTGCAAAGTGGATACTAACATATTGCAAGCGAGCCCGAGCTGCGCGCTCCAAGTCCACGACGTGCCGTGAGGAAGTATGTTCGTCGGGCGATACCAATAAAGTGTATTCTTTTTACGCGTGGTAAACGCAAGCGGTAGTGCCAATATTGAATATTTTTTACTAAAATTGTCAGCATAGATGAATTGCGGCGGTTTTGAAATTTTTTAAAAAGTTTTCTAAACACGATTTTGCTTTTAATTTAGGCTACAAAAACATCGTAACGCGATGCTTTTTTAGCCTGATTTTCGTGACATATTTTAATCGTTACCAAAAAACCGTCTTTCTGAGGCTGGGAGAGGGTGAAGTGAGGACGAAAAGTCGAGACCCCTCACAAGGTACATCTAGGGCCCCTACTACACGTACATATAGCTTATTTCAACTAACTAGCTCAATTTGGAGGGGAGTTATGCGAGGAAAAAACACAAAAAATAAGAAAAAACGATAAAAAAACCACATATTAAAGACTGTGTAGGGGTGAAATGAGGCTGAAAAGTCGAGACGCCTCACAAGGCACATCTAGGGCCCCTACTTCATATACAAAATACCTCCTTTCAATTAACTAGCTCAATTTGGAGGCGAGTTATGCGAGGAACAAGCACAAGAAATAAGCAAAAACGATTAAAAAAATCACATATTAAGGACTGTGTAGAGGTGGAACGAGGCTGAAAAGTCGAGACCTCAAAAGGCACATCTAGGACCGTTACTTAATGTATATAGCTAATTTCAAGTTCCTAGTTCAATTTGGAGGGGGGGTTATGTGAGGAACAAACTCAAAGAACTCCAAAAATGAGGAAAAGCGATAAAAAAATCACTTTTTTGGGGATGTGAGGGGTGTAATGGAGCTAAAAAGTTGGAACCCCCAAAATACACATCCAGGGCCCCAACTGAATGCACGTACCAGATTTCAACTTCCTAGCTCAATTTGGTTGGGGGATCGGCGAGGAACAACCCCTTTTTCTTGGTCAAAAAGGGGGGGAGGAATGCTCATATCTCCCCTCCTAATTGACTGGGGAGGTTGATTTTTGGATATGCTATACAATATTTAATTCTCTATCAATTAGCTTAAAAAGGGGGCAATTTTCGCGGTTTTGATCTCTCAACACCCCCCCCCCCCCCCCCCCCCCCCCCCCCCCCCCTCTATCAATTAGCTTAAAAAGGGGGCAATTTTCGCGGTTTTGATCTCTCAACCCCCCCCCCCCCTTCCCTAAATGGGGTAAAACTAACTTGAGAGAAAAATTTTGGAAAAAAAGAATTATTTTTTTGAACATTGAAAAGAACATTATTAAAGTTCTATGAAGAAAATTGAATGTTCTAAATGGTTTTTATTTTTAATTTGAAGTAAGAAAAGTTCTTGAAAAAAGGGAAATTTTATAAAATGAAAACAAACGATTTTTAAGGATGGACTAGGGAAAGCTAGCATTTTTCTCAGGATGCCAGGCATGCTCACCATCGTTTAGCGACACCGCGATTGTAACAACCGTAACTGTCATCGCCCGATGAACACACTTTCCCGCGGTGCGTCGCGGACTTGGAGCGCGACGCACGAGCTCGTATCCAATACATCATTATTCTCCAACTTCAGGGTCGGTGGGTCACGTGTTAATGTTAATGAAATGAGGTGAACATTTTTTTACACAATGCTGGAATGCATTCTAACAAAATTCTGACCGTTTGCAATAAAAATTCCGAAGTCAAAAAATAAGTATTATCCTGGTACGCAACTTACGGTTTTCTATCGATTAGTTTAAAAACAAACAATTTTTGTTAAATTTTTTCTCCCCTACGAGCTGCTGAAATTCTGCTAAAATTTTCAATCGTTTACGCGCTAACATAAAACTAATACGTTGAAAATTGTGCCGTGTTGCGAGTCCGTCATAAGTCGTAGATGGTACAGATGCTGTATAACGTAAGATTGTAGGTAGGCCTACTCGTATTGTATGGTACTGTACCATAGGTAGACCTACGTATTACATACGTGTAATCCCACATGTGCTGGTAGAAAAACATTACCATCACATCGACCCAATTCACCTACTGCGGTGTGCCTGTGAGTGTGTACTGTGTATGTAGCTTGTACTCTACGAGTATTAGCGATCATCAATAATTCATTAGTACGCAACTGTCAGCACCGTCCTTGCCAGTACCCTCGCGTACAAGTCGTCCAGATTTGCTCGTACTTTACTGATGATATTACGAGTTGAATTAATCTAGTTATCGAGTAAATGAACAAACAATCGATGGTAGGTAAGAATAAAATGTAGGCGTTTGCCAAAACTTGCAGCTTATATTTATCAAAAGTTCATCAATCTGCAAAGTATAAGAATACATCGCATCGTATCGAATCAACCATCGTAATACTAGTCGAAAATGTATTCATTTTGGTCTGAATGTACGATCACTACGTGTAGGTAATTCTAGTTTGTAAACGAATAATAACTAACTTGTGCTTTTAGCCTCAAGGGGAGTAATTTGGAGCGATTGTTCGGTTAGTTCGACGTCTTTATTCGATAAAAATCGTCCGGTCTAATCAGCAAACAATTCGAGTATCATCGCCCTGAATTTTTATTCGAACATTTCATATCCAACTAGCAAATATACGAACAACGTGCGTTCGAGATTTGACGCCCGTGCAAAGCTGTGCATACGAATCATCTCGTACGTCAATCGATCACCTTACGGTATATGTTTAATTTAAGTTCATCACTCAAAGGATCGAGCTCATTGTGTACAGCGCATCGTTATCCCGAAAAACATTTTTACAATAACTTTGCTTCGCGATACTTTTTTAGCCTGATTTTCGTGACATATTATAACCATGAGAATTGAAAAAAGCATCACCAAGGTTATCCACGCCAATAAATATCTAATCTACTAACAAACTAAGCCTAATGGTGAAATTTGAGCAATTTTGGTAGGTATCGAGCCGAGCAAATGATTTTAGTGTTTGCGAGGGTGATAATAAGACTAAATATATAACTTCAACATGCCCCAAAATGGTCTGAATGCTCTTTCACACGATGTTTTTTTCCTAATCAGCATTGCAGGTAGGAAGGGTTGAAAAGAACTAAAAAGTTGAAAGCCACAAAAGCATTGGAGTAATAGAAATAAATGGCCGTTAACTATTAAGATGATAAGCTCCAATGTTTATAAATAGTTGATAACAGTACAGTTGAAATATAGATATCATTGAGATAATTTTGCTCCTTTAGTTATTATAGATTTAATTATTTAATTTGTCAAAGAAAAGGCACATCTAGGGTCTCTACTAAATATACATACCTAATTTCAAGTTCCTAGCTCAATTTGGAGGAGAGTTATGCGAGGAACAAACTCAAAAAATAAGAAAAATCGACCAAAAACCCCCATATTTAGGACTGTAAGGGGGTGAAATGGGGCTTAAAAGTCGAGACTCCCAAAAGGATTGCAGCCCCTACTTAATGTACATACCTAATTTCAAGTTCCTAGCCTAATTTGGAGGGAAGTTATGCGACAAACAATCTCAAAAAATAAGAAAAAACTACCAAAAACCCACTCTATAGAGGTTGGGGCGGAGCGAAACAGGGCTGAAAAGTCTAAACCTCCAAAAGGCATATCTGGGGCCCCTACTAAATTTACATATCTAATTTCAAATTCCTAGTTCAATTTGGAGGGGAGTAATGTGAGGAACAAGCTCAAAACACTCAAAAATGGAAGAAGTGATCAAAGAACCACTTTTTTGGGGGTGTGACGGGGTGTAATGAAGCTAAAAAGTTTGAATCCCCAAAAGGCATATCCAGGGCTCTAACTAAATGTACATACCAAATTTCAACTTCCAAACTCAATTTTTTGGGGAGATAGGAGAGGAACAGCCTTTTTTTGGAGCCAAAAAGCGGGAAAACCTCCATATCACCCCATAATTAATTTAGGAGGTTAATTTTTGGATGTTGGCTTAAAAAGGGGCAATTTTGCGTTTTCGATACCTCAGCACTCCCCTCCATCAAAATGGGGCAAAACTGAGTTTTGACCCAAATTTATCTTCACTCATGTAAGTATATCCAATCACTCGCCAGACTGAGAGAATTGGTTTAACAAGGAGAGGGGGGGGGGTAAAATATAACTGACATGATTAAAAATCGTCTTAATGGTCTTCTATGACCCTAAAACGGATTTTGTTTATATTGTAATAGCATGGTTTTCATTGACAATATGACATAGAAAATCAGGCTAAAAAAACATTACAGTAAGGGCTCAATGAGGCTAAAACGTCGAGACCTAAAAAGAGCACCTGTAGGGCCTCTAATAAATGTACCCATTCCTAATTTTAACTTCCTAGCTATGCGAGGAACAAACCCAAAAAATATGAAAAAATGACGAAAAAACTACTCTTTAGGGAATGTGACAGGGTGAAATGGGGTTGAAAAGTCCAAACTCCTAAAAGACACATCTAGGGCCCCTACTAAATGTACATACCTAATTTTAAGTTCCTAGCTCAATTTGGAGGGGAGTTAAACTGATAAACAAACTCAAAAAATGAGAAAAAAATGAGAAAAAGTGACCAAAAAACCACTTTTTTGGGGCTGTGAGGAGGTGCAAAGGAGCTAAAAAAGAACCCCCAAAAGGCACATTTAGGGCTCCAACTAAATGTACTTGGCAATTTTCAACTTCCTAGCTCAATTTGGTTGAAAATAGGTGAGGAACAGTCCTTTTTCATAGCTCAATTTGGAGGAGAGTTAAACTGAGAAACAAACTGAAAAAATAAGAAAAAGTTAGAATCCCCAAAAGACACATTTAGGGCTCCAACTAAATGTACTTGGCAAATTTCAACTTCCTAGCTCAATTTGTTTGGAAATAGGGGAGGAACAGTCCTTTTTCAAGGTCAAAAACAGGGAAAACCTTCATATCTCCGCTCCTAATTGACTTAGGAGATTGATTTTTGAATATGTTATGCAACTTTTGATTTTCTATAAATTGGATTAAAAAAAGTTTTATTTGCGTTTTTCACCTTTCAGCACTCCCTCCTCTAAATTGGGGCGTAACTGAATTTTGAGCCAAGGTCATCCTCACTCATATATATATATATATATATCTAATCTGCCTCCAATCTGAGCCGATTGAGCGAATTGGATCGATTTTGAACGGTATCGAGCGGAGTAAATAATTTTAATGTTCGGGAACAAAATAAAATATATCTGACTTTGCTAAAAATCGTCTTAATGGTCTTGCAGGACCCTAAAATGGATTTCGTTGATATTCCACCGCCCCTCATCGTCGGTGGTGTTTCGATAGACTGTAATAGCCTGGTTTTCATTAACAATATGGCATAGAAAATCAGGCTAAAAAAGCACGCAGCAATCGGATATCGATTTCGAATAATCCTAAGGCTAAAAAATGCAAATAAGATAAATTGGTACTCAGGTATTGGTATTAGTGGTACTTTGGGGTTTGTTATTCGTAAGGTGCATTGTGTGCAGTAGGTATAGGCATTAGGTAAGGTATGCTCGTATGCTGGATGAGAATGGAGTGAGGTGTACGAAATACGAACTGTCGGCCTGTATCAATATCAAAGCCGTAAATCTACTCGGCTATTAGTCATCGTTGCGTTGCGTTGCGCTGCGCTATGTAGCCGAATTACATGGTACGGCTACAACTTCCATCCATCCATCCATCCATCCATCCATCCAGTCTTTATCCTTTTAAGGTAAAAACATGGCAATTTTTCGTCGCTATTATCCTTCGATATTATTTAAATGACGTCATTGTAAATCCGAGCGCGCACCATTGTGTGTTTATAATAATATTAACATGTAAATGTATATCGCGCGTATCATATTACCCGCGCGTCCTATGGAATTTATCCTCCCTGTGCTATGTACGGCCGCATCGCTCGAATTATTCCTTTGTTAGGTATACACCGTGCACATTACACTGGTGGACAGTGGACACTATAGGTTGTATTAAAATCTGTCGTCGTCGTCAGCATCCCTTCCACTCTGCCTTCTGCCAGGTCGTTGCGTCCTACTTGCGTTACACGTTCTCTGTGTCCAGTTGAGCATTAAGCATTAGATGTGAAAAAAAATCCATCTTTTGTGCTGCAAAAGAAAAACTTGCATCGCATCGCATCGCATCGCATCGCGTATGGCTAATACGTTTGAAACTTCGATGCGATATCATTTGCATAATACGAGTCGGCGGTCGATCCTCGTCTTGTTGGCAAATATATATGTACATGTACCAGAACAAACGGTAAAGTTTTGTTTTCAAATGTAATGTCTGAAAGGAGGAAATCTGTTTTTTATCAATTGCACCCAAACGAACTTTCGGTCCGGCATATAAATGAACTATAATGATGCTTACAAAAGCAATAAAGCAGCCGAGGAACGAAGAAAACGAAATTAAGCTCAAAAAGTAATTAATATTCGCTAAAAAGTTGGCCAAAGTAAACAAGTTATTTGTTTTCCTATAGTTTCCGGTAGCAGCGAAATCGATTGTTTTTCCCCATTGATTCCGTATAATCTCTTTTATTTTATTTTTTCAAAGCTCCCGTGAAAAATGCGAGATAAATAAATACTTTATGGGTTTTGGATTTTGTGTAATCCAGTTTCGCAACACATTCGCAGATTAAAAACAAATTTCAAAACTCTTTTTTAGCATTATTTTCTAGGTTATACGTATAGTCAAATGAAAACCACACTTTGTTACGGTTTATTGACATACGATAGATGTGAGTGTCGTTGGGGGGGGGGAGGGAGGCGCGGCTTATCAACAAAAACAATTTCGCGGTTCTAGAAGATTGTCAGAACCATTTTTTAAACATGTTCGATGTTTATATTTATTATTATTTAATTTTTTTACCGAAAACTAAAATCATTCACTGCTCTCGATGCTGAACAAAATGACTCAGTTTGGCGGTGGATTAAATTTATACGAATGGGAATGAGCTTGAATCAAAATTCAGTCATGCCCAAATTTGAGAGAAGGATGCTAAAGAGCAAAAAACCGCAAAAATTGTTTTTTCATCGGGGCAATCCAAAGTTGCATAGCATATCCAAAAATAAGCCTTCTAAGTGAATAAGGAGGGCAGAGATGTGAATTTTTCTCCTTTCTGATCTTGAAAAACTGCTTTTCTACCCATATCCTCCCTTCAGATTAAGTTGAAGGGTTGAAATTTGGCATGTACATTTAGTAGCGGTCCTAGACGTGACTTTTGAGGGTTTTGACTTTTCATCCTCATTACACCTCGTCACAGTCTCGAAAAAGTGGTGTTTTGAGTGGTTTTTCTGATTTTTTGAGTTTGTTCCGTGTATATCTCCTTTCCAAATTGAACTAAGTAATTGAAATTTAGTAGTCCTTGATTTGACTAGAAAACTAGCCATTTCCGAAAATAATTATTATGTCACATGTCAACTACCCCTTCCAGCAACTAGTTTCTCTTCTCTCCGCGATTCAAAATTAATCAATTGTGGGCAAAAAAAAAACATCATTGAAAACCATTGTCAGATGTTATTATAGCAGGATATCAGCTCGAAGCTTTTTTGCAAATTATGATATCCCGTTTCTCATCTGAAACAAATATTGAAGTCCGCAACGATTGGGAACGTGAATTCGCTAGCAAATTTATAACCTCGGGTTAAAATTTAGCTATGCTCAAATTTGGCGGGAGGATGCTGAGGGGCAAAATTGTATAAAATTGCTCGTTTTTAAACTAATCCATAAAGAATTAAAAATTTTACATCGTATCGAAAAATAACCTTTCCAGGTCATTTAGCAGGTGACGTATGGCGGGTTTTTTCCTTTTTTTTTCCACTTTAAAAAAAGACTGTCTGTCGCATATCTTCCCTCCAAATTGAGCTAGGGGGTTGAAATTTGGCGTGTAAATTTAGCAGGTGTCACAGATGTGCCTTTTTCGGGTTTAAATTTCTTTGTACGCGCTCTCCAACCCTGTAAAAATGGTGTTTTGGTCAGCTTTTCTTATTTTTTGAGTTTGTCCCACACATATCTCCCCTCCTGATTGAGCTTTACGATTGAAATACTTTTGAGGGCTTCAACTGTTGACACCAATATTTACCTGTATTCCTACCACTGATCAAGAAACAGTATCGCAGAGTCAGGGCCGTAGCGATGGGGTGGGGTATGGGGGCCCCAACTGAAAAAGCTGCGAGTTATTTGGAAAAATTTTAATATTGGGTGTTTGGTAAATTTTTATGAATATTGGGAAAGATGCGTTAAAATGCAAATTTTCGAGCATGCTGTTCATATTTTCTAAAATTTTTGCCTGAGCAAGGAATGGGTGGTTACTGAACAGATGGTGGGCCAAATTTTTTTTTTGGAAATCTGCGTGCGGCGGGATCGCAATAGTTGCAAAATGACCTCAAAAGGATGTGGTAAAAATTTCAGCCCCTCAACACAATTTTATAAACTTGCAAGGCTCACTTAAAGTTCGCAAATTTTGAAAAATTTTCAAAAAATTAGAGAGCTGAAATTTTCATTACATTTTTTTGAGGTCATTTCGTAACTATTGTAATCCCATCGTATGCGGATTTCCAAAAAAAAGCAAAATTCGGCCCACCGTATTACTGAACTCGAAAAACTTGTGAAAACTGGAACCCTTTCTTTTTCTTCATAAAACCTCAAAATGTGCTCTTTTTAATCATTAAAAAGTCCAATTTTTTCAAAATTTTGCCTTTTATTCGCTCGGGCATGCGCACAACTCTGGTCTGTCTATGACCACAGTAAACATTTCTGGCCACTCCAAATTATTCATTTTTTCAAATACGAGTGAAAGAACTACTGAAAATTGAAGATTTAGTCGAAAAAACGAGTTTGTTTATTCGGAAAAATAAGTTTGACCCCCCCCCCTTCCAAAGTTGTTCGCTGTGGCCCTGCGCAGTACGTTTCCTTTTTTTTATTCCATGAAGGACAATTCGTGTATCTTCTTTACTTTATTCAAATCAAGCTCAAAAAACAACACATGGCGATGTCTTTTTTTAGCCAGAATTTCAATGTCATATTGTCAATGAAAACCAGGCTATTACCATCAATCGACCTACGGCAGATGGAGGGGGGGGGGTCAAAAAATACGTTTTGAGGTCCTAGACGACCATTAAGACAATTTTTAAACGTGTCAGATATTAATTTTTATTTTTTATCTATTTATTTATTTTTTCTCCCGAACATTAAATTTATTTACTCCGCTTAATACCGAACAAAATCGCTCCGTATTTACATTCTGTAGGGGCCCTAGATATGCCTTTTGAGGATTTCGACTTTTCAGCCCCATTTCACCCCTTTACAGCCTCAAATATGTGGTTTTTTGGTCGGTTTTTCCTATTTTTTGAGTTTCTTCCTCACCCCTAGAAGTGCCTTGTGGTCGTTTCAATCTTTTTAGCCCCATTGAACCCTTCCTACCCGCGATGCTTTTTTCAATTCTCATTATTGTAATATTCCACAAAAATCAGGCTGAAAAAGCATTGCTTCGCGATACTTTTTTTTTTATTTACTTAAATACAAAAATTTCAACTGTTTTTTTTTCCCTCATTTTTTTACGTTCAAAGTGATCCAAAAAATTGACTTAAATGAACAACGTAGATGAACTTTTCGATTAATAAGGACATGCTGAATCGGAATCCAACATTCATTTTTTGCTAAAATATCTCGTTCTCATTTTAACCCCTTATTTCGAATACGTCTATGCTAACAATTCTGCTGCTAAAATTTGAATCGAATGATGTGCTGCAACAATTTTCAAATATAATGGATAATCTTTTTTAATGCACGTATCGTGGTGTTGTGGGGCTGTGGGGGGAATTTTTTTGAGCTAAACTTTTGTTTAGAGGTACCCGGTAGATTTACAAGAAAACGTACAATCCAAGGGTAGGGGCAGCCGTTTCACCCATTCCAACTTGAGTAGGCATGTCCTCTACCAGCGGATAGATCGAAAAATTCAAGAAGCGAATGCAAAATTTTCCAGTTCCCAGGAAGTAGGCAACTAAAAGTTGATAAGTTTATAATTAATATAATTTACGTAGCAAGTTCGTAATTATCGTTCGTATTTCGCGTACTATACTTAGTTAAACCCACTGCATACTTGTAAACTGGTGAAAGCAGTATTACCAATTTGTGTATGAATATTCAACGAACATGGAAAAAAAAAATAATAAATGAGTCCTTAGTAAACTTTTCTCATTCGATCGAACCCAGCAAACATACTAACATCTCATCGTAAGACCTTAGGACTCATCAGACAGATATCCTAATTCTACAAGTAAACGAGTACGAAACAAAAATACCGAATACCGATTGATTTAAAGGTCCCAGGTAAACCTACGTTCGGGTTTGTAATACACCTTGATTAATCTATCAACGATGTGAATTCGATACTTGATCTTTCGAAAATAAAATAACTACGCGATAACGAAATTGGCGTCTCAATTGGAATGACGAATTTCAGGTTGAATTTTCGATTCGATTTGCGGTCTCGAATAGTGCGGACAAAACCACAAAATGCCGCGATGTAAACTTCGAAACAACCGTATAAGTATCATTTCGATCCAGTAAGAACCCAGTAAACAACATGTTTGGGCATATAAAGATATGTGCTTGTGTGTGTGTGTGTGTGTGTGTGTGTGTGTGTATGTATAATGAGAATAAAATCGAAAACTTACCTTTGGCGAGTTTAGCAGTATAATCGACATTTTCGACGATGTAATCCAGTCCTATTCTGGATTCCATCGGCAACTCGATGCTTGATAATTTATCTGAAATACAAAAGAAAAAGAAATTTCGATTAGCTCAATAGCTTGGAATTAGGCTTACGTATTGTTAGCAGCGATACGTAACACATACGCCCGCTACAATTGCGAGGTAAAACAAAAGAGAAGAAAAAAAAAATGTCATAACTGGGGAAAATAAATGTACCGCATATACGAGACGAGTATCATTTTATAATTTGAATGGAATCGAAGCGACGAACATGTGTAAAGAGCCCTGCACGACGCTTTTGATCGTTGAAGGGGAAAAAAATCACGGTAAGTTCGCACCAGACATCTGGCTGCAAAGAGTACCAATTGAATGGTGGAATTTCGCACCTGTCACGCTATCCACATCGTGTCACTTGTACCCTACGGCGTATAATGTATCTAGAAGCGACGCGACGTGTGTCGAAAGTGATCCAACCGAGCGACGCGACGCGACGATTTCTCCGGCACGCAATTGATCGAACTTTCGAGCTGTCATCGCATCGATTTGCAGCGCTCCGCTCCGCTCAGCTCAGCTCTGTGTAAATACCCGCGTGGTATGTCCTCGCGGTTGTAAATATCTGCACACGTAGATGTACCATTTGTACCCAAACTACCTATACCTAGTAGTATACGTACAGTACAAACACCTGGAACCGGTTTCGTTGCGTATTTTGACGAATTAGCGCGCTGTAGGTACTGCGCAAGTGCGCAACCGATTGACTTTAAAAGGCGCGGGGGCGTCTGTCACAACAGAATCTCGCTCTCGCATATGCGATGGCGCCACACCACCCCGTACCGCGCCGCACCGGGCTATGCCATCGCCATTCTCATTCCCATTCATCGCTGACTAACATATTTACCTATGTATTGGTAAAACCGACGCCCAATGCGCGCAGGTGCCGATGAGTTTACATCGCTTAGCGTCGCGTCAGACAGCGCTGCCGTGCCGTGACGTCATATAACCTAACGGCGACCGCGGCAGGCGGCTTTCCGTAACGTTCAAACGGTAACCTTGACACGTTCAGTTGGCAATCGCTTGGTTGGAAGCGGCGTGGCGGATATTAATAGAATTAAACCAAACCGTACCGTACCGGTGTGGCATAGGCTATGTAGGTATGGTATATCAATTGCTAGATAGTGAATACATGTTTTGCTCCATTCATCATTTATTCGACCTTTTGATCGCATTTAAAAATCAAAATTAGATCGCTTTACCTCAACTTCACATCGATCCGAATCATAATATGTCGAAAATCAAGAAAAAAAATGTCAATCTATGATGTTTTCTTGCTTTTCAAGGATTCAATGAATATCCAAAATCATTTACTCTGCTCGGTACTGACCAAAATCGATTTAAATTGGTCAACAGCCTCAGTTTGTCGGTGAATTGGATATATATGAGTGGAGATGACCTTGAGGCAAAATTCAGTTATGCCCAAATTTGGGGAAAGGGGTGTTGACGGCCCAGAACCGCTAAAATTATTCTTTCTTGCGCTAATCGACAGAGAATCTAAAGTTGTCTAGTATATCCAAAAATCAGCTCCCTGAGTCAATCAAGAGGGGTGATATGGGCGTTTTCTTTCTTTTTGACCTTGAACTCCCTTCCAAATTGAGATAAAAGTTGAAATTTGGTATGCACATTTGGTAGGGGTCGTAGGTGCGCCTTTTGGGAGTCTCCACTTTTCAGCCTCACTGCACCCTTCTTACCAACCCCAAATAATTTGTTTTTTGTTGATTTTTCTTATTTTTTGTGTTTGTTCCTCGCATATATCTCTCTCCCCCTCTCATACACATAATTATTATATTTCATGAAAATCAACGATACTTTTTTCCCCTTAAAACTCCTACAAATACTCTTTAAAAACCCATTTTTCAAAATTTCTCTCTCTATCTTTGCTCGGGCATGCCTTTTAATTCATTAATGTCAAATTTGACTGCTTTTTCGCGGACAAAAATTCATACAAGTTATTTGTAAAGCTGCAAAAGTAGCAACTCTAATCCTAAAAAGTGAAACAATCCAAGAAAACAGTTATCCAGTAGAAATTAGAAAACTTATAAAGCAAAAAAAACATGCCAGGTGGGTGTGGCATACCACTCACACCAGCAAAAACAAAAATAAATTCAATCGTATTAGTAATAAACCGAACGTAATGATGAAGTGTATCAATCGAGAGAACTTCAGCAAATATGTGGAAGAACTGAGCTCATATGAGGACAAAGGATATCCCTTGTGGAAAGCTACAAAGTCGTTTAATCGCCCAGTAATAAGGAATGCATCACTCAAATAAAGGCTGAGCTGTTTGCTAAATATTTGTCTAAGACAGCTCAGCTTCATAATATCTCCTCAACAGCTTATCTTGCAGGACAAATGCTGCCAGAATCGCAAGTAAAGCTTGTAACTCGCTTAGGAATTGAACAGGAAATGGACAAGAATATAAATCCGAGAAAATCGCCCATCATTGATGAAGTTTCACCATCAGTGTTGAAAGAACTATTAAAAAAGGTATTGTGATGCTGACATACATATTCAATGCTTGTCTTCGACTTCAGCATATACCACAGTGCTTCTCAACTGCAAAAATCATCATGCTAAAGAAACCAGATAACCCAGAGGAAAGAGTAGAATCATATCGGCCAATTTCTATATTACCATCAATAACAAAGCTGTTTGAAAACTGCTTTTTAAACAAATCAAGCCATTCATCACAATTCCAGATCATCAGTTCGGATTTCGTAACCAAAACTCAACAGTTGATCAAGTTCATCGTATCATATCAGTTATTGAAAAGCTTTCTAGGAAAAGAAGTACTGCGCTGCAGCATTTTTGGATGTAGCGCAGACTTTTGACAAAAGTGTGGCATGAGGGACTACAATCATAACTAACAGCGCTGTTATCAGGGAATTATGCTCGCTTACTAATATCATACATCAAAGGAAGATACTTCAGGGTATTCTTTGGAGATGCCAATTTAGAGGAGTACTCAATAGAAGCTGGAGTACTACAAGAATGTGTTCTTGGTTCAATTTTGTATATTTTTTATTACACTGCAGATATTCCAACAACTGAACAGAGTAAAACTAAGAAGTAGCTACAAAAAGTCTGCAACATGCTCTCAACAAAATAGAAAAATGGGCAGACAAGTGGAAGGTTCGGTACAATGGGTGTTTCCCATTAATCTCCCTTCCCTCATACCAATTGATAGTTCAAATCGTATGCAGGCCTTACATGGAGGCATCACATAGATCAAAAAAAGGTGCAAATCAACCAGAAACCAAGGCAGATGTACTGGCTGATAGGTCGACACTCAAAAATGAAGCTAGAAAACAAAAGGTTAGTCTACTTAAAGGTTATCTGTCCGATATGGACGTATGGCATACAGGGAAGCGGGTATACAAAACCATCAAATCTT
Organism: Ferrisia virgata; assembly: GCA_900060175.1. Classification (NCBI taxonomy): domain Eukaryota; kingdom Metazoa; phylum Arthropoda; class Insecta; order Hemiptera; family Pseudococcidae; genus Ferrisia; species Ferrisia virgata. Next base: position 15,678 of record FIZR01008165.1, read on the forward strand.
AAAATCATTCAAACTGTTCAAAGCAAAATGCTGAGAATGATCACTGGTGTAAGATGGTTCCAAACCAACGAAGCACTGCATGCAGACCTACAGGTCAAATGGGTGCATGAGGTAATTCAAGAGTTTGCAACCAAACACGAAAATCGATTACACCAACACATAAATATAGAGGCTATACAGCTACTAGATTCTGATACCCTGGTCGGACGTCTTAAGCGCCAAAAGCCACACGACTTGGGTCGTATCCTAAATACTTATATTTGTACTATGTAAATAACAATTTTCGCTCAATGGAGCAGAAAAATTGCACATGTTAGCAATGACTACTATTCACCTTCAAATCAAAAGTATTACTTATTTAAGTTCTTTGTAAGATTGTAATGAGAAAAATCGCTCTTAAGGAGCTGTCCTCAAACCACGCACCCCCCGTTTATACGCTTCTAAATTAAATGTTTTTGCGCAGTGGCAAATTTTGCTTAAAATAGGCACTGGGTACGACGGCTTAGCAAACTGGTTGCTTGCACAAGATGAAATAGATTCGCGCAAAATTGTTGAAAAATATCACATCACACGGTAGTTTTACCGGTTGCATGTTACTTACATGTTCAGATTATTATCAGTTATTATAATTGTTCGATTTCAGCAAGTTTGGATGAACCTACTACTACCTAGAACTACTGTCCTACCTATATTACGTGTTAATTACCTACGTTTAAACGTAAATAACCAGAATAGGTTCTAGATCTGAAATTAAAATATCGTGTGAATTTTACGAATCCGATGGGTTGAATGAAAATAAAAATAAAACTGAAAACATATACGAGTCAGCAAAATTATGTAGTACAGTAAATGTAAATGAGATCTTCGCAAGGTATTATCGGAACACAACCGGTTGAACAAATCCATCGATTATCGCATTTTTTCAATTAAGATACCACAGATCGATGTAGCAAATTTTTACATAACGTTGTTGTCGAAATCTAAAAAAAAAAAAATTGGCCATTCGCCTAAATTTACGTTCTCACCTCAATTTATCGCACAATATCTTAAGTTCTTTGCTAATCCAGTTGCTGTTACGAATACGAAATTCTACCAGATTCTGATATGTGCGAGTATTAACTAACCAAGAGCTACCTGCGAGGTTAAACGCCTCTCTGATCAGCAATGATATCCGTCCAAAGAATCCAGTTCTACTTCCAGATAACGTTATTTTATTCTGTTTCATTTTTTTTTTTTTTTTCGTTTATGTTTCAGACGTTGCTTACGAATAGTGTATATAAGAGAAGAAAAACATCGACCAACACGCCCAAAATATGTAAAACAATACCTCGATCCTCGAACGTGTGTTGGTTTCATTTTCAAGCTGATATTGAATATCGTCATCGTAATGAAGGTTATATACTCAGATACATACCGCGAACCCAGCTCAGTGCACATACATACCAGTTAGTACGGTGAGTACTACATGCAAAATGTCGTACATTTTTCAATCCTAAGTGTACGTATTCGCGTGTAGTAGTAGTAGTAGTAGTACCTACCTATTTTATTATTCATACGCATTGCTTGCTCCGATGTCTTGCAACGAGCAGGTACTAGGTTATAGGTACTAAAAACGTTACGTTACGTTTTTTCTTTCGCAAAAAAAAAAAAAATGAAAAAAAAAACAATCACAACAACGATAATACGTATAAAGTTTTAACCGCTCAATTGTATACGTTTTTAGGTACGAGTACTTACGTATAACTTTGGTTCGTGTTCAATTCGCCCTTATACTAGTATAATAAAAATAATAATGGATGGCAATAATAATAATAAAAAAAGAAGTCGAGATCGAAAATTTTCTCGTATAGTCGAACATTACATTACATTACGGTCGAGTTACACCCTTTTGAAGGGTGTGGGAAAAAAAAGTAGAGCAGAGGGGAAATTTCAATCTTAAAAAATACCGCCATCGCATCGCCATATTGAGTAATAAATGGTTCGAAATTACGGGGCAATATACGTTTGAACGACGTAACACTCCGTTAACGTGGCTTCAAACAATCGAGATGAAGTATACGCGAGATGGCGAGATGGGCCTGTGGCACTAACCGAAGAGCGCAGAGAGACGTTGAACGTTTCTCTGCGCCAAAAAAGAACATCTTTGATCGAGTAAAAAAGCAATATTTTTTTTTTTCATTCCATACAATCCTCTCGTTGTTACGAGTATTTGCCTTCAAAGAGAGAAGTGCCTTTTGAACATTTTCAACTCGACGCTATTGTATTCGATTTGGCGAACCTATCTTTACACTGCCTTCTCGCGTCTGTCGCCTGCCCGCCTTGATATAGGTATCGCTGTTCCGTTACACTTCTGTTTATGATTTGTACCTATTTACTCGTACTTGGGTAAACGCGTATTACAAAGAAAACCATACACACGTCGATAAATATCGAAACGTAATGCGATGTTTGGTAAAAATAAACTTACCCACTTATACGACTTACGTACGTTTATATGCACACGTACCGAAGTAACGTACTTTATTTACAGTAATCCACCTGCGTCCGCATTCTGAACGAATTTCATTATTATTACTAGTACGAAAGACGATAGCATTGATAACCTACATTTTTTTATACTACGTACTGGTACGGTCTATGTCGAAAAACGGCCCACCAAAGAATTTGGGTCTTTCGATTTCGCTCAAAAATGTTTTGCAAGTACCTCTCGGTGGTCTAGTGAACGAATCGTCCCCTTCGAGCGGATGACCATTCTTATTTCCACATTTGGTTGTACTTAAGATGAATCTGTTTCGTAGGCAAGCCAAAAGAACATTCGAAATTGACGGTTGAAATTTTGAAAGCTTAATTTTTTACGATCAGTATACTTGTTGAAAGCTACCATTTCAAAGTCTGAAAAAATTATCGCGAACAGACCTTTTTAATGGTTGATTTAACCAATCAGTTTTCAATTTTGGTATCTCAATACTCCTGAAAGGCAAAAAGATTCTGAATTTTTTGTTAAAATTCAAAAAACAAGGCATCGTTTTGCAATGCTTTTTTAGCTTGATTTTCATGAAATATAATAATAAGAATTAAAAAAGTTATTTTCTAATCAGTGAAAAGGGTAGCAGGAATTCAATGGAGCTAAAAAGTCTACACAACCAAAAGGCACATCTAGGGCCTATTATACTTAATCTACATACCAAGTTTCAACTTCCTAGCCCCGTTATGGAGGGGGGGGGGAGATATGTGAGGAACAATCTCAAAATAATAAGAAAAACCGACTAAAAAACTACATTTTCGGGGCTGGGAAGGCGTGCAATGAAGCTGAAAAGTCGAGACCTACAAAAGGCTAATTTAGGACCCATACCTAATGTACATACCAAATTTCGACTTCCTAACTTCATTTGGAGGGGATTTATGCGAAGAACAAACTCAAATCAATGAGAAAATCCATCCAAAAAATCACATTTCTGAGCTGCGAGGGAGCGGAATGTGTCTAAAAAGTCGACACCCCAAAAAGCACACTTGTGGTCTCTACTGAGTTTTTTTTTTTTTTTTGGCAGATTCCAATGCCGGGATGTTATGCTGGCTGCTGGCTGGAACAAGTTTACCGGTAATATCAGGACAATTTTAATCGTCTACATGCCAAATTTCAACTTCCTAGCTCAATTGGCAGGCGAAACAGGAGAAAAACGGACCGTTTTTAAGGTCAAAAGGGGGAAAACCCCCATATCTCCCCTCCCAATTAACCTAAGAGGTTAATTTTTATATATGTTATACAACTTTGGATTGCCTATCGATTGGCTCAAAACGGAACAATTTTTGCAATTTTAGACCCTTAACAGCTTCTCTCCCAAAATTGGCATAACTTAATTTTTACCCATTGTCATCCTCACTCATATATTTCCTAATCTTTTCCCAAACTGACCCTATTGATCGAATTAAGGCGATTGCGGTTGGTATCAAGGTGAGCAAATAATTTTTTTTTTTTTCAGAAAAGAAGTAATATAAAAATAAATATCTGACACGGGCAAAAATTGTACGGATTTTGTTGATATTCCTCCCCTCCCCTCATCAGTCGTACTTCGACGTACCGTAATAGCCTGGTTTATAATTGATATAATATGACGTAGAAAATCAGGCTAAAAATAGAAAAAGTGAAGTGACATATCGATTCTTACTATTTCAAGAAAGCTGAGTTTGAGTATTACGCCCCCTTATTTCTTGGATGTGCCCCTCGAGTGACCCTCTAGCCACCATAACAATGAAAAAATTATTTAGACATGGTTAAAGCAGTGGGTAATATATCTGTTTCTATCAATTCTACTCCTTCTCGTCCCCGAGAAATCAAATATAAACTAACTCTCTCGATACAACTCTTCTGCCCCCTCGTTTCCCACATCTTTTGTAACTTGTAGATCAGTTCGAATCACAAGAGAGTCGGATCAAAAAATTAAGCTGATATTCAACCTCAGCAGTATCGAATCAGTAGAGAGATGTTTTGATCATTTTTTGCATTTTTATGGTGGCCAGTGGGTCAGCCAGGGGAATAAATGCAAAAATTAAGTGAATTTTCCAGCTCAACGACCGCAAATTAATAGCAATCGATATGCCAATTCATTTTTTCATTTTTGTTTTTTGAATTTTTATCATATGAGGAGGTCTTTGGGGCAGTTTCGATAGGTCGAACCAAAATAATAAACCAATACACTTTTTCCATTTTTCTGAACATTGACCAAAATTGAGAACCGCTGTGCTCCCAGCAGTATTGAGATCCCATTCTGAACATTGATCGGTTGAAACAACCATAATAATATCAACTTTCAACCTTCATACTCATCGTGAAAAATTAAGTTTTCATCTCAAAAGTTTAAATTTGAACTTTCAAAATTTTGAACACCAATTTTGTGCTTCTATTGGATTACCAACAAATTCATCTCAAGTTCAAGCATTTTCGAAATATGAGCCTTTAAAGTTGAGCTGTTTGACAAAAAATCGCGATTGATCAAAAATTGTAAAAGCCAGTCCCCTCCTCACCGCCACTCTTATTAAAAGGTTAAGGCTAAAATGACGGTGATTTTATCACTAGACCATCGACAAAAACTCGTAAAAAAATTTTTAAGCGAAATGGTAAGACCCCATTTGCATTCTGGGTTGTTTCCACGTGGAATGAGGTTATAAGCACGTATACAAAAGTACCTACAATTTTGTCTACGTAAGAAACGCTGTAAATTTTTTCGCCAATGAACTGGTCTAAATATTGTTTAAATTAATTGCGTATTCTTTATTAGCGAGTTGTTGTTTTCTCGTAAACTGTAGCGTTTTTTTTTTTTTTTTCGTTAAACGTCGAATATTTGCGAGGGAAAAAAATTAATTTTCGTTTCATTTCCGTTTGTTTTCTTTTTATTATTCTTTTTATTTTTTCTTTCGATAAGCGAAGACGTTAATATTTCAAGTTTTTCTCCAATAATTCAGTACATTAAATTAACTGGCAATCTTGATTTAATTCCGTTTATCACGAAAGATTACTTTTTTTTCAACAATGCAGAATAATTCAGTGAAGACTTTTCTGCGTTGAAATAGGTGAATTCGATCGTCGATGTGAATTTTATGTGTTAAATGGTTCAGATAAAAGTACCTAACTTTTATGGTAAAAATTTAGCAGCAATTTTTCATAAAAGTAGTAAAGAATGGTAAAAAATTTCAACTCTCTAAATTTTCAAAAATACCTGCGAGAAAAGCAACATTTGCCTTTGAACTGAAATTTTTTCAACAGTATTCGATTTTAGTTTTATTTTTAGGAATTATAAAACTTGAAAAAAATTTTCCATCAGTGGTTTTTTTTTTAGCCTGGTTTTTTATGTCATATTGTCAACGAAAACCAGACTATTACAGTCTATCGACTCACAGCCAATGAAGGGGGGGGGAGGAGGGACAAAAATATCAACAAAATCCGTTTTAGACCATCAAAATATTTATTTTAATTTTTTTATTTTTTCGCCGAAGACTAAAATCTTTTACTCAGCTCGATACGGACCAAAATCGCTCCAATTCGGTAAATAGGTTCAGTTTGGTGTTAAATTAGATATATCTGAGTGGAGATGACCTTGGGTCAAAATTCAGTTATGCCCAAATTTAGGGGAGGGGGTGCTGAGAGGCTAAAACCGCCAAAATTGTTCTTTTTTTAAGTCAATCGATAGAGAATCTAAAGTTGTATCATATATCCAAAAATCAGCCTTTTGGGTTAATTAGATGGGGAGGTATGAAGGATTTTCCTCTTTTTTACCCCTAAAATTGGGCTCATCCTCCCCAGTCTCCCAGTCAAAATTGAAATAGGAAGTTGAAATTTGGTTTGTAGACCTAGTAAGGACCATAAATGTGCCTTTTGAGAGTTTCGGCTTTTCAGACCCATTGCGCCCTCTTACAGCCCCGAAATGTGGTTTTTTGGTCGACTTTGGTCCTGGCATAACTCCCCTCTACATTCAGCTAGAAAGTCGAAATTTGGTACGTTCGTTTAGTAAACGTCCTATTAAAAAAAAATATATATATATATTTAATTTTATTGTTTTGAAAGAAAGTTAATTACATTATATACTTTTTTTTTCATCTTGAACTGAGAATCGAAACGGCTCTCGAAGATTTTTTAGTCTTTAAAACTTTGTGTACTAAATTCAGCCAACATTCGTTATCGTTGCTATAAATTCGTAGGTACTTTTATATTTTGTGGGTCAAATTCGAACCGAATTATTAATAATATTCGAGGTGTAGTTGTAATAATGACAATAAATTCTTCCGCATCTACGCGTCCGCAGTACAAAAGAAGGCGACCGTATATTTGCAACCGCCCACCGTGTAGATCACCGCAGTATTATCAGCCACTTGACATTTACATCGCGACCGACAACAACAACATTATCGTCGCAATTTTATACGTATACAAATTAATCGAACGGAGCGGTACGGATTTAAAGAGGGAGAGAGAGAGAGAGAGAGAGAGAGAGAGAGAAAGAGAGAGAGATAATTACCAGGCACAGAATCACCCACGATATGTAGGTATTTACCATATCTCGCCTTCCTTCTTATTACGTGGCTGTGGATCGCCCACATGACGTGTCGCGTCGTAACGTGAATTTTAAATCTTCACCGATGGCGATACGACGCGATACGAACGGTAAAACGACTTCATTTTGAAAAGAATGAACGCGCGAAAATTTCGATCGTCTTCGTCACGACCCATTTCAGTCGACAAATTCGCCAATTACGACTGCGAAATTGCACTGTAACCAGACGAAAATACGAACCCGCGAGTGAATGGCGCTGGCGGGGTGGGGGGGGGCGTTCAAAACTTGAATGGTGTTTTTTTGAATGGCGGGGGGGGGGGGGGGGGCGAACTGGCGAACGAGCGAGCGAGCGATATGGTATACTACGTACGAATCGTACCCTCAAGAAAAAGGTGTCGTTTAAGTTGCCTAATTGATTCGCCGTTAATACGCGACGAGATTCTCGGGGTGGTTTGCGTTGCGTGTCGTTCTTCGTTTAACGCTTTTTCGTTCGTCGTTGAATTTTCGAGGTTTTTGGCGGATGGAAAAATTTCGTTGATGTTCCAGTCGAATGAATTTTACATCAACGTTGCCCCTGCGGCTGGTTTGAAGGCGGACGCGGTCCGCAAAAATCAGCTTATGTAAATGCGGTGCACGCCGAATACGAGTAATTAATTATATGAACGAGTTTTATCAACGTTTTTGGTTTTACATACAAATGCAAATATTTCAAACACGTTTTGTCATTTCATTATTTAGCTTCGAAGTACCTACAAACGTACATTTGAGTACGTCTACGTCCACGTCTACGTCTACGTGCATATAAATCAGATCAACGTTGTCGGCGGCTGAGCCGAGCCGTTCGCGGTATACCCAAATGTAAATGTATTTGCATAAGAAAATAATTTTCACTTGTTAAACTCGGTTAATGATGTTTGACCGGTCGAGCATTTTAAATGGCCGCTTTGCCAAATTTATTTCGACGTTCGCACTTCGCGCCGATCTAAAATATGTTTATTTGCCTGTTGTTTGACATTATTTATTCGCTAAAATTGCCTTAGAAAATTGACAATTTTTTTCGTGTTTTTTTTTTTTTTTTTTTTTTTTTTTTTTTTTTTTTTTTTT
>FIZR01008168.1:0-17988 GCA_900060175.1 Ferrisia virgata
TTCATAAAATAAGTCCACCGATGTCATTCCAGGTCATAAAAATCTGTCCACTGATGTCAGACCAGCGATGATGTCACACTGTTGACAGTCCACTAATGTCATCTACTGATGACGATTAACTGTTGTCAGTCAATGCACGCAAAGAAGAAACATCGAAAGAATGTAAGTTTTGATATTTTAAATGTAATTAGTGCAATCGACTGCGCAACTGTTGGCGGGTCAATGGATGACGATATTTCAACTCAAAATCATAAAATCGATTTAAGGTCAAGGTCCACTTTTTTGACGAGTCAACTTCAAACATCTCTAATTCTACTGAACATTTCAACTTGGAATCATAAAATAAGTCCACTGATTTCACATCTCTAATTTTTCTCAACATTTCAACTTACTATCATAAAATAAGTCCACTGGTGTCAGACCAATGATGAAATCACACTGTTTATGGTTCACCAATGTCGTCTAATGATGGCAGTCAATTATTGACGGTTTTTCCAAAATGCGCAATAAAACATCTTTCGATGTTAATAAGTCCACTAATGTCATTCTAGTACATGAAAATCGTTCCACTGATGTCAGTCCAATGATGACGTCACAATGTTGACAGTCCACTAATGTCATCTAATGATGGCAGTCAATTATTCACAGTTTTCCAAAATGTGCTATTAAACATCTTTCGATGTTAATAAGTCCACTAATATCATTCTGGTACATGAAAATTTGTCCACTAATGTCATTCTATTACATGAAAATCTGTCCACTAATGTCATTCTAGTACATGAAAAACTTTCCATTGATGTCAGTCCAATAATAACGTCACACTGTTGATGGTTCACCACTAACGTCTCTAATTTATCTCAACATTTCAACTTAAAATCATAAAATCGATCTTTCATAAAATAAGTCCACCGACGTCATTCCAGGTCATAAAAATCTGCCCACTGATGTCAGTCCAATGATGACGTCACGTTGTTGACGGTCCACTAATGTCATCTAATGATGACGATTAACTGTTGTCAGTCAATTGTTGAAAATTTTTCCAGAATGCGCTGAAACATCTTCATGGTTTTATAGGGACTCCAAAAAATTTCATTGATACCCCCTTCCCCTCCCTCTGCTGCCTCAGGTCGATAGTCCATAATAGCCTGGTTTTCGCTGACAAAATGGCATAAAAAATGAAACAAGAGAAATCATTTAAAATGGTGTTTTACAGATCAAAAAAAGTAAAAAAGTACAGAGGAAATCTATTCAAAAATGGTTAATTTTCCTTTTTGGAAGATGAAAATTTTGGAAAATTTTTTTAGTATCATTTCGCAAAAAACTTTCAAATAGCGTTAATTCTCCACGTTTTTAATATAAAATAACGAACAAAAAAAATAATCACTCAAAAAATCGTTTCAAAGCTATAAAAATTTTTAAAAATATTTGAAAAATTTCTCAACTTTGAAATTTTTAAATTAATACATGGGACGGAAAATTTTGAATGAATTTCAACACTATCGCGACGTTTTGGCTTCGTTAATGGCATTTTCATGACTTTCATTATCAAACAACAACAATAAACTCTCGATGTTGACTTAGCCTCTTCGTCAGGCTCACTTCACGTTACTCCAACCCTGAGCATAAGCAATAGATACCATTACGAGTTGTAAAGGGTGCCAAAAAGCGCAAAACGCATCAACTTTCACTTCCTGTTTCAGTCGCCGGTAATATTCCAGCTCCGCTGGTCTATAATTATCTGAATTAATTTATTCCCGAGAGTACCTACTGCTAAATGTTTAATCGATTCGAGCACAATATTACATTTGTCCTGTACATTGTAATCATGTCAGTATAGGTGATAATAAATTTAAAAAGAAAAAAGTCACAAATTCATAACCCGATGGAGAGAAAAAAAAAATAGCACGCATCGAAGTACACCCCTCTATATTTATGTACATAGTTTTATACAACACCTTTTCGAATATAAGTGCCTACCCTTCGACGCAGGTACTTGAATATAGCCATATTGAACCTCCCACATAATGATATGTCTTTTCATAAAAGAATGGCTTTGACGAGCAGTTCCCACACCTTCGTTTGTTAGACGCACCTATTACGAAACGGATGTACCTGCGTGCCAAGTGAAAATATCATTCGAAAAATAATAATATTATTATAATTCATTCATCTAGCGACTCTTTTATATTTCCTTTTAACTCGTATAATATTGGCATACGAATGAAAGTTGGTTTTTGAAAATTTAACCAATAATGACGAGTAAATCGACTCTTTCGAATCAATGTTACCATCTTATGGAATACACGAGTAATTTTAGGTACCTAGAGGGGGAGGAGGGGCATTAAGTATCCTTAATTTTGGCAACACTTGTAGCCACTCCTTACACACCCCTTGAACTTCTCGTACAACTTTTTTTTCGACACAGTTTAAAATTTAATAAATACGATACAGAAAAGGCACACACAAATCTAAACCATCTCAGCTACCCTTTCAGCTCAGCCTAATCTCATCCATTGAAATTTTTTTGATCTTTACAACCGAAACAAAACAAACGACCGTAGAAAAAAATAAAGTAAAAAACACCACATTATACAAACAATGACATTAGAAATAGAAAAAAAAAACAAAAAAACAAAAAAAAGTACGCGAAATCCAAATTATATACGATTATACGCCGCGAGTACTAAGTTAAATTTAGAGCAACAGAATAAGAAGAAGAAGAAGAAGAAGAAAAATTAAATCTTCGAAAACATAATTTCTTCTTATAATAATTCGTTTTCAAATATTTTCTTTATTTTTAATTAAAATTCTTACAAAAAAATAAAATAAAGAAAAAAAAAAGGTACAAATGTAAAACAATTACGTGGAGAATAGATCGGGCGCGGTGGCGGGGTAATTAAACGGGCAGAAAAAAATAATACGTTTCTTTTTTGAACATTTAAAAACGGTGAAATACTGGTCAAAGAAATTAATGCCGTTATAAAAATAAATTAAATGAAGATTTAAAGTGCAAAATAGAAAGGGTTAAATTTTCATTATCGCCGAGTTGGCATTTCTGTAGAAAAAGGGTTATAAAGAAGAAAAACCGTCGTTCCTGCCAGTTATAGTTCGTTCAATGTTTTCTATAGCTTTCTATATAAAGCAGGGATACCTAAAATGCGACAACGTACGTAGTACGTAGCTCTACGTACCTTTTCCTGCTGCATTTTATACCCAACCAACGTTCGCCTCAGCTATCGTCAACATCCCTTCTTCGTTTCGCTTATTTTTATTTTTTTTTACTTTTTTTCTCCCTTTTTTTCCTTTTTCACCTTCTCATCCAAGTATACACAGCGAGGTACCTATACTCTTGTAATAGTTAAATATACTTAATACTACGTAAGCTCTCACACCATCATCGTATCGTGTACCTCTACACCTACTGGATACTATTTTAATTTTATAAAAATTCAAACGCCGCCGCCGATATTTTTAATTTACATTTCGCTGCGAAGAAACAAAGCGGATAGTTTTTACTTACGTTAGTCGCGAAAATAAAAAAAAAAAAAAGGTACCAACAAGGAAAAGACTTTGATTTTTAGACGGCTCGATCAATTAAGTAAGCTTTGAGAACAGAGAAAGAAAGAAAAAGCCTACTGAAAAAAAAAAATACACCTTGGGTAATCGAACCGATATTCCTTATCTCGTTTTACGACGAGACGCGAAAACGTATCCTGTGTTCGCCCTCCGGGCTAATATTATTGTAAACAATACCACCACTCGAAAGTTGCGAGGAAAAAAAAGTAAAAGGAAAAAGATAGGGGAGAAGTTGCGAAATCAAGTACATAGATACTCGGTCGTCAGCATCTTGCTGGGTCTTCTATTTCGTTAAGTTACACGCTTATTATTTCTTACGCCACTTTTCAACGATCGAGCCCTCAAAACCTTTTGCATTTATTTCTATACAATTTGATCTTTTTAGCCTTATTTGTCGACGAAAAATTAACACCGTTACGAACTATGGACCTACGATGGATTCGGAGAGGGGGCTAGCCCTTAGAAGACCGTTATTGGTCATGTCAGATTTTCATTTATTCAGTCCCTTGGAGACTAAGATCATTTTCGCAGCTCGATCGGGATCAAGATCGATCGAATTCGCCAAAAAATAAGCTCGGATTGGTGCCAGATAACATACATATGAGTGAGAATGACTTCGAGTCAAAATTCAGCGAGGACTAAATTCGAGGAGGGGGGGTTGAGGAAGGCTTAAATTGAAAAAATTGTTCTATTTCCAACCAATCAACAGAGAATCAAAAGTAGTGCAGAGTATTCAAAAATTGACCTTAAACGTTCATTAAAAGGGAAGACATGAGGGGTTTTTTTCTTTTTCTTACCTTGAAAAAAGACAATTTCGCAAATACCTCGCTTTCAAATCAAGTTTAAGAGTTGAAATCTGGTAAGTAGATCAAGTAAAGGTACTTGAAAGTTCAGACTTTTCAGTCTAATAGCACCTCCCCAGTTTGTACAGCACCTAAAAAGCAGTTTATAAGCATTTTTCCTTATTTTTCGAGTTTTTTTTTTCCTGCATGTACCCTTCATATTGAGGTAATAAGTAGAAATTTGGTGTGCAGAGGCTCGCCTCGAAAAAAAAATTTTTCAAGGGTTCTAGATGTGAAACTTCGAGATTTTGACTTTTCGGTCCCATAGCATCTGTTCACAGCTCCGGAAAAATCAGTTTTTAGGGCGTTTTTTTAGTCTGATTTTCTATCTCATATTGTCAATGAAACTCAGGCTATTGAGGCCCATCAGCCTATGATGGATGAGGGCGGAATATCAACAAAATCCGTTTTGGGATCCTGGAAGACCATTGAGATGATTTGTGACAATGTCAGATACTTATTTTTATCTCCCTTTCCCCCTCCATGTAAAATCATTTGCTAAGCTAGATACCGATCAAAATCGATCGACATTGGGAAATGGGGATGGGCTAATTTGATATTTTGGAGTGGGGATGATCTCGGATCAAAATTTAGTTGGACTCAAATTTCAGGGCGGGGATGCTGAGGGGCAAATTCACAAAAAAAATGTCCAGTTTTAACATCAAAGGATGTTAAATAGCGCATTCTGGAAAAATCGTCAATAACTGACTGTCATCATTAGATGACATTAGTGGACCGTCAACAACGTGACGTCATCATTGGACTGACATCAGTGGGCAGATTTTTATGACCTGGAATGACGTCGGTGGACTTATTTTATGAAAGATCGATTTTATGATTTTAAGTTGAAATGTTGAGATAAATTAGAGACGTTAGTGGTGAACCATCAACAGTGTGACGTTATTATTGGACTGACATCAATGGAAAGTTTTTCATGTACTAGAATGACATTAGTGGACAGATTTTCATGTAATAGAATGACATTAGTGGACAAATTTTCATGTACCAGAATGATATTAGTGGACAGATTTTCATGTACTAGAATGACATTAGTGGACAGATTTTCATGTACCAAAATGACATTAGTGGACAGATTTTTATGTACTAGAATGACATTAGTGGACAGATTTTCATGTACCAGAATGACATTAGTGGACTTATTAACATCGAAAGATGTTTAACAGCGCATACTGGAAACATCTTCTACAATCGACCGTCGTCATTAAAGGACATTAATGGATCATCAACAGTGTGACGTCATCATTGGACTGACATCAGTGGAACGATTTTCATAATTAGAGATGTGAAATCAGTGGACTTATTTTATGATTCCAAGTTGAAATGTTCAGGAGGATTAGAGATGTTTGAAATTGACTCATCAAAACAGTAGACCTTGACCTTAAATCGATTTTATGATTTTGAGTTGAAATATCGTCATCCATTGACCCGCCAACAGTTGACCTTGACTCTGGACTGATTTTAAGATTTCAAATTGAAATGACGTGGAAAATTAGTTGACCTTGACCTTTGTTGATTTCATGACTATAAATTGAAGAAAATTAAAGATGTTTAAAATTAACCCTTAAACAGTTGACTCTCACCCAGGATTGACTTCATGATTTCAAGTTGAAATATTAAGGAAAATTGAAGAAAGTTGATACGTCAACCGTTGACCTTGAATTCGGATTTATCTTATGATTTCAAGTTGAAATGTCGAGGAAAATTAGTTGACCTTAAACGCGGTCGATTGCACCAATCACATTTAAAATATCAAAACTTACATTCTTTCGATGTTTCTTCTTTGCGTGCAAATAGTTCTAAGTATTTTATCAAGGATTGCTTTCGTTTTTCTAAGTTGAAATGTTGAGCCAAATTAGAGATGTTTGAAGTTGACTCGTCAAACCAAAGCTGAAATGTCGTCATCCATACCCGCTAACTTGACAAGTATTGAATAAAAAGAAGAAAAAACAAATTGTACCAATTACATTTAAAATATTTAAACTTACATTCTTTCAATGTTTACTCCTCGATAGTCATTCTAATGTTGCATAACCTATCAATAAATCAGCCCCCGAGATAAATTAGGAAGGGAGATATGAGGGTTTTCGCCCTTTTTGACCATGAAAAGAAGCTGTTCCTCCTCCTCCACCCCTCCCCCCCAAATTCAGCTAGTAAGTTGAAATTTGGTATGTAGACTTATTTAGAGTCTTAAATGTGTCTTTTGGAGATTTCAACTTTTCAGACCCATTGTTCCCCCATACAGCCCGGAAATGTGGTTTTTTAGTCGATTTTTCTCATTTTAAAAGTTTGTTCCTCACATAACTTCCCTCCAAATTGAATAAAGAAGTTGAAACTAGACGTGGCTTTGGGGGGGTTCCACTCTTCAGGCTCATTACATCCCCTCACAGCCCTAAAAATGAAGTTTTTAAGCCAATTTTTTTTTTTGAGTTCGTTCCGTGCATATTATCTGCCTTCCAAATTGAGCTGGGAATTTAAAATTTCATATGCCGATTCGTAAAGATCATAAATATGTTTTTTTGGGAGTTTTGACTTTTAAGCCTCACGATGTCCCCTCACAACCTTCAAAAAGAGGTGTTCAAGTGATTTTCTCATTTTCTCAATTTTGTTCGACGGATACATCCCCTTCAAATTGACACCGGGGGGGGGGGGGGAGTTGAAATTTGCAATATAGATTTAGTAAGGGATCATACATGTGCCTGGCATGGGAGGCGGATTTCAGCCCTTACACTTCAATATCTATCCCTATACTTAGCATTACTTAAGGAAACCCCTTGCAAAGCAGTCTTTTACCTCATTCCATATGGAAAAATTCACATCTCTGCTTTATTTTACGAAAATCATGCTCAAAAAACAACGCACTGCGATACATCTCCGTTTTTTTTTTTGTTTTCACGCAATACAGACGCCTAAGTTTTATTCCAAATGTTTCGTACAACGCGACGTAACTTACATTTATTTATACACACGCGAAATTATAACCGGTGTAAATTACAAACCAAAAGAGCATAGCGAGACCAAAGAGACAAGGCAACGCAACGTTGCGAAAATGTCATTCTGCAGTCGACGTATTACGAGACCAAAGTACGATGGGTAAATACAGCGCAGCGAAACCACGCTGGATGTGGAATTGTCCAACAACGACGACGACGACGACTACGACTACGACGGACGATTCATTCACGCGTGACGCTATTAATGTGATGTGAAGCTTTGTTCTTGAAAAGTAACACGCCAACTTTGCCAAATAAATTTACACAACTCGCCAACCTTCGAGCGAGTGACCTACCCTTTCCTCATCCTTCTCTCGCCCAGCCCCCTCCCCCCCATTCGTTATACCTACTCTGGTATAAGTATAAGCTCGTGGATATTTTTCAAGCGTATAGTTGACGCGTTTTCTCGGTCCACCAAACGTCTTAAATGTGTACCATACAACTACTACACTTCTACCTTTTACCTATTCTGCACGAAAAGCCCACGAGCTGCATGGGCTATGCGGGACGTGATGAAAAATTCACATACGTACTACAAATGCACGAAAAAATTTTTTGTTCAAAAGAAAAAAGTTATCCTAATTTTCTCCCAGGAACGAAATAAATTTAAAGGCATGTACTGATAAGCATACGAGTAAAAATCATTCTACATGTGCATAATATTCATAGCCACGATGTGGAAGTACCATCAGCCTTACTGTCCTACTTTCCTCCTCCTCCTCCTCCTCCTCCCCCTCTCCTTAATCTATTTATAAAGATGCCCATGACCAACTTTAGCAAAAGGGATGTCAAATTCAATACCCAAGTGAAAAATTCACGATCCAAGAGGTGATTTGGGGAAAAGAGGAAACTTTCCTTTTTCAGGCAAACACTAAACCTTCTTTTGATCAAGATCAGCTGAACTAGCGTTCACAAAGAATTAAAATTTACAAAATTCCTAAAAATCACATTCGATTCTGATAGATGTGCTTGGGAGGGAGGGGGTGAGAGAGGGTACCTTTAAAAAAATGATGGTTCAAGCGGTATAAAATCAATACTCTCAAGATCGCCACTTTTATCTACATACAGAATTTCCACGACTTGAGCAAATTATGGCAAAGGTAAATTCCAAAGAGAGACGATTACTCTTTTAGAGACCTCAAGTTGAAAATAACACAGCAAAAAAAAAGCATCGTTTTGCAACGCTTTTTCAGCCTGATTTTTGTGACATATTCGCCAATCATAAGAATTAAAGCAACTAATTTCAAGTTCGTAGCTCAATTTAGAGGGGAGTTATGTGAGGAACAAATCAAAAAACCACTTTTTTGGGGCATTGCGAGGATACAACGGAGCTGAAAAATCAGAACAACCAAAAGGCACATTTAAAGCCCCAACTAAATGTACATAACAAATTTCAACTTCCTAGCTCCATTTGGTAGGGAAATAGGGGCGGAATAACCCATTTTCAAGGTCAAAAAAGGGGAAAACCTCCATATATTTCCTCCTGACTGACTTGTAAAATTGATTTTTGGATGTGTTATACAACTTTTGGTCCTCTATCAGTTGGCCCAAAAAGGTGCAATTTTTTCATTTTTGGTTCCTCAGCCCCCCCCCATTGGGGCATCACTGAATTTTGACCCAAGTTCATCCTTACTCATATAAATTTAATCCGCCGTCAAACCGAGCCGATTAACCGAATTGAAGGGATTTTGGTAGGCAACGAGTGGAGTAAATGATTTTAAGGGTGGGGGTGGGGCGGAGGATAGATAAAAAAATGAAAATAAATATCTGAAATGGCTGAAAATCATCTTAATGGTCTTCTGGACCTCAAAATGGATTTTGTTGACCCCCCTCCCCCTCATCCGCCGTTGGTCGATAGAGTGTAAATATCCTTGTTTTCATTGACAATATGGCAAAGAAAATCAGGATAGTAACCTAATCGTACCTCATCAATGCATTTTTTCAAGCATTTCATCCACCTTCAACCTGATAGATCCAACTTAAAATTCCATCCACGAACGTCATTTCTATAAGGAACATGATTCTTCTGCATGGACATAGGAGTAGCGTCACTAAAATTAAAATTTCAAGTAGCACAGAAAAAATGGTGGGCTTTATTCAGCGTTTACAGCTTTTCAATTTAGAAAAATTTTGATATACGTACTCGTAGATAAACTATGTATGTTTATATCTAATGATTTTTGGGAGGGAATGGGGAGCAAATTTTTACCTCATGTTGGGCTGAGACATGGAATTTTTAGGGAGCGTAATAAGAATTTAAAAAAACCTCAAAAATCAGCTCCCGTCTTCTGCAGCTTCATTTGACAATATTTTGAAAAAATTAATTCTTTTCAACTTCAAAAATAGAAGCCTTACTTCGAATTTTATGAAGAAAATTGAAAGTTTTAAAGGGGAATTTATTTCGAATTTGAGCGAAATTCAGCATAAATACAGAGTGTTCCGTTACGTTAGTATCTCCTCCATACCACAAGCAGGGCAACTCCAGTGAGGTTTATGTAGAATGGTTTGCATATTTCAAGAAAAGTAGGCCCTAAACTATACAGCCTCGTTTTTTGAAAAATTTGCAAGTTTTAACATAGAACAGACAAAAATGCTTCATTTTTTGATGAACAAAAACCACGACTTAAAAAAATTTCAGCGAAATAATTTTCTGCAGAAATACCTATACAAGTTGGAAACAATATAGGCCTAACTAAATAGGAATGATGGTAGTAGGTTTCCATGGGACATTCATAAGAGCTTTTTTAAAGTTATGAAACAAAAATTTTAAAATTTTAGATTTAAAAAGCATTTTTTTTTGAAATCTAATTCATCGTAATTTAGGAGCACAACTTAACATGCACATTCAATTCAGTTTTACTCATATCATTATGTTATGTACATACGATTTTGATGGAAACTTAACATATTTTTATAACTACAAATTTTTCAAAAAGCTAGATTTCAAGTACAAAAACTTGACCCCTGCAATATTTATGATATGCAAACCATTCAACACGAGTGTAACTCAGGTAGCACTGCATCTGATATGAAGGAGGTTCTAACCAGACAGAACACTCTATATAAATAATTTTTAATTTTTCTTAGATCTTGCTTCCTGACTCAGACCTGACTTCCTGTAATGATATAAAACTATCATGTAAAAAGTTTCCATCCACTTCTGGTCACCCCTTCACGAGGTCTTTGTAATTTCAACAGATTTACTTCTTTCAAAAGTTGTAGTCGTATCCATCTCTGTATTAGGCCAATTAATCTATCTGCGAGGAGAAGGGAGAGAACTCGCTAAAAGGAGTATGGGATATCGATGAGTTTCTTTCTCAATCTTCCTCTGTTTTTTCTTACTAGTTCCAATGGAGCGTATCACAGGATATGCTTCGATGATTTCGTTCTCTCCATCTTTTCGACATTTTTCTTCATTTCTTTCTGTAAGACTCTACTTTTTTTCATAATTGATATCCTTCCAAGGTACGATACTATGGTCCTAAGTTTCATTTCTGTCTCTCAGGACTATACTAGCCAATCTCACCATGAATTCACCTTCCGCTACTGTTATTCTTTTATCAGACTTCTTCATTGTCCATGGTTCTCATCCATCCATACATATTATTCTCAATATGGAGGGGAGGGAGGACAGGATTATCATGTATAAATGAAAATATTAGAAAAGTCCAAAAACCATCGAGAATTGTTTGGAGCTCTTCACTCTTCCTATATGACAGTTGATAATATATGATTAACTGGATAAAGACTGAGATGAGAGGACTCTACCACCCCCCCCCCTTATCTCTTGACCAAAATTTTGAGAATTTGACGACACAACGGTTAGCTTTTGATCTAATTTAGCTGCGCTCCGTCCAGAATGCGTAAAAGTAAAACATAATAAAGATTGATCGTCTCGTTCAACTGTGAAAATTATTTCAAATACTGATCATTGAGACAAGGATACTTGAACAAGCATCATGCGAAATGGCGACAAAATAAAAATTTTCGTATCAACAAGAATAAGACTATAAGAGAAAGAAAATCTTACCAAATCGAGGTACCTAAGCCGAGCAGATATAGAATAACTATTTTCTACATTTACCAAGAATCCGCATCCCTTTTCATTTTCTTCTTCCCTATCGAGAGCCGATGATAATTTGTAAATGAATTGCTCGCGCGTCGATA
The DNA here is from genome assembly GCA_900060175.1 of Ferrisia virgata. Lineage (NCBI taxonomy): Eukaryota > Metazoa > Arthropoda > Insecta > Hemiptera > Pseudococcidae > Ferrisia > Ferrisia virgata. The sequence continues at coordinate 11,597 of FIZR01008168.1, forward strand.
ATGTACCAATGGCATCAACAACGTCGATACGAAACGAGAAGACAAAAAAGCTCGAAAACAAAAAGGATAATCGAACCTACAATAAGATAGCAGTAGCAAAAAAAAAAAAAAAAAGCGAAATAAAAAGAAAATAGTTCGTAGGTATAGGGGAAAAAAAAATCCTCATCGAGTAGTACAAACTACACAGGACCTATCTAACGTTTCGTCGAAACGAATTTCATTTAAACCGTGTACCTAGCTACAAATACAATATATTCGCGCAGTCATAAAAATGTATACACCGAGATAGAGTGTGAGGGTGTGCGGAAAAAAAGAAAAAAAGAAAAACCACCTACTCGTAGGTAGGTATAGTAATACGTATCCGAGCGAATAGGTACTAGGTAGGTATTACGATGGAGAAAAAAAAATTTCGAAAGCGTATCACGTCACTTTACGCACCATTGAAATAAGTCGTCGTTCGGTGATTAGAAAACGGACCGATGGAAAGGGCGGACATTCGGGGCGCTGTGCAGAAGCAATGAAGTCTGTCAAGAAAATGATGGACGTTCTCCCATAAAGCTGACGAGAGTGACTGGGGGCGCCTTCGCAAAATGGCTCTGCGGAGCCTCGTATATCACTTTTATTATACCCCATCTTCATTTTCATATTTCATATTTGCATTTTCTCTTCTGTTATAAATCAGAGAGTTTATGGCTAATTAGGCCTTCGCTGAAGACAGGAGGGGCCACCGTTAAGGGGAGAAAACGGCTTATCAGGCCACTATTTTCCGTGTATACTACCCTAACTCTGTGTGTTTCTCCTTCGTTATGGGTGCTGTTGCTATTGCAGCGCGTCTCTTTTCGCTTATGTATACCCTCTGACTGTTCTCTCACTCGCTCTCGCTCTATGGCTCGGCCTTTCCTTCTCTCTTTCTCTCTTTTACTCTACTACTACTACTACTACTACTGCTGATGCTACCATCGTCGTCGTCGTCGTCGTCGTCGTCATCGTCGTCGTAGTCGTCGCAACCACCGCTGCTTTGATGGTATATGGATATACGCTATATTATGCTGCCTACATCGCTACTGCTGCCACCTATGCCTTTACCGTTTTGCAGCATATTATAGTATGGCGTGTTTTTCACACTATGCTATGCCATACCATGCCACAGCCCGCGTGCCAACAGAAAACATAACCATCCTGTAGCCACTTATCAGCTTTCGAGAATTTCGTTACATCCTGCACAAACCATCACTATCGTCTCACTGCTGCCATCGTACCAGTATTTGCCTTCTTTCGACATTATGTATGGATCGTCTTTGGTTCATTTTTTCCATCTACTTATTTTGTACACGCCACAAAAGTACACGGATTAAAATTCCCTCAAAATCGTACACCTATCAATTAGTGACTTTCAACTGCATATTTTAAAACGACTTTCTTTTCCTCGATCTCATTTAAATACAATTTTACAACAGCATTAAATTAGACAAGGTGAAAAAAGTCGCTGCTATATCATGGTTTCATGGGTTGTACTTTTCTTTTCAGCCCCCCGACCCTTCCGCCCCCTCTAATCGGAAAATAATTTAGCTCTATGCTTAATTTTATCACAAATTTTCACAAATATTGTTGAAGGTATTTTTGGTACTGTCTCCCTCCTCCCTCCTCCACTTCCCCCGGCAAATAAGGCTTGGCCATCTGTACACGGAAGACTTGTGGTTAGCCTATCACATGGAATGATTTATCCAGTGGGAAAGGTTATAGGCAGATGAGAACTGTTGGTCTTTTGAAGATGAAGTTTTCCAGAGGTACCCACAATGAAAATACCATCAAGGCTCAGTAGTACAACTTGGAGCATAAATTACTGATAGAAAGCACAGTTATCTATTCATTTAGAAGATATTTTATAGTAAAAATTTTTGAAGCCACAAATTTTTCAGTAAAAATTTAATGACTTTTGGTTCACTTTAGGGTCACAGCACATAGAACATCAGATGCTTAAAAATTTGTAAATTTGTTACAGGTTACTCAAGCAATAAGAAGTTGTGGCCCTGAATAGGGAGTAAAAGCCTCATTCAATCTAGCCCATTCACGTCTTTCATGTGCGATTCTTTAGAACATTTTGTTTTGGATAATTTTTGAGAAGTCATCTCTCCATATCAGTTTTTTTGTTTCCTTTTTCTATTTTCCAACATCTGCCAAAATGTAATTTTATTTTGCCAATTTTTTCCTTTCTTTCTTGATAAATGACCTGTTCTGCCCCTGTCCAATCCCATTTCTTCTTTTTTGCAGTTTCTCCACATCAAAATTAATTTCTAGGAAGCATTTTATTTTTGATATCCTGATTATATCCGTTTTTTTTTTTTTTTTTTTTTTTTTTTTTTTGTAATTTAATATTAACTTTTCCACGCTATTTTGAGTGAATGTAATTATTTTTCACCGTTTTTTTGTAAGGACCCATACCTGAGCTTGGTAGGTCATGATAGGAACAATACAAGCGTTAAAAAGAGCACTTTTTTGAATATTACTAAAAGAGGATCATTGAAGATATTTTTTAAAGACCTGTATTTACTCCACGTTATTTTTATTCTTCTGTTTATCACTTTTTCAATACCATTTTTCAGGCTGATTAATTGTCTAAAGTATACTGCGCCATTTACTATTTACAGTAGCCCCTTGAATTTTTATGAAATTAGATTTACCTTTTGTGAGTATTTTAGTTTTTTCAATATTTACCTTTAACTCTACCCTTTTCCCATGTTTTATTAGTTCGTTCAGCATTTCCAATACATCCTCTAGTTTTTCTGCTCTCAGAACCACATCGTCAGAAAATTTTAGATTATTCAGATATTCTCTCCTTGAATTTTTATACTTTTTTTGCCCCAATCTAGCATTCTAAACATTTCTTCCAGGGCCGCATTTAAGGAGTAGTGCTGAAAACGGGTCTCCTTATTTTACACATTTTTTTCCATTTTGAAATTTTCCCCTCATAAATCTGCTAAGATTCTTGTCTTTAAATTTTAGTACATTTTGGCTATTACGCTTACATATGCGAGCGGAATTCCTTGATTAATAAGGGACTTGATAATGAACTTGTGGTAAGCGAATCAAAGAGTTTTATTAAATAACTTACTTATTTACATCTATTTTTCTTTACAGATGGGAAAAGTTGTACTCACCTGAAACAAAAGAAAATTGCAACATTATTACTAAATTATCAACGGCATAATTGAAAGTTATCTAATAATGTGAGCTGTAATACAGAATTTTCCTCTTCGAGGACAAGACCTGATTTCAAAATAATAATTTAGGCACACCGTTGGCGCCGTTAAATCATTCGTTGGCATGATGAACCAGAAAAAAGAGGTGGGGTCGCCCTTCAACCTCATCACCAAGGAGAAGCATCATCATAACCCTGACCTGAAAGATTTTACACTCGTTGTCAGAGTCCTGGCAGAGGAATGTAAAAATCGCAAAATTAAAAAACCAGCCAATCCCTGAATCGGGTGTGGACTCGACCATTTGAAATGGGATGTTGTTAAACATATATCATTATCTCAAAATTCATAAGCTCGGAAATTCAGATCAGGGTATGTTATCTTGACAAAGTAGGCTCCCCCCTCCCCCACCCACACTAGTTAAAATTAAAATTAAACTTAAAACATAAGTCTAAACGTAAATGTAATCCTGAAAAGTAATCCACTCCAGCAAAATGGAAATTAACGCCGTAATAAAATACCCATAAAACAGATGGCGGAATAAACCTAAGGCATCCCTCCCCCGTCTGTCTATGTGTATTTTTCCTGCTTTTCCGATTAAAACAAAACTTCACCAAAATTGGCCCTGTGTAACACTGAGCGCCAAGAGGCTCTCGCCAAGAGCGTACTCTTGACCAAGTAACTTTACATAAATGCCTTATATTAAAGATCTCTTATACGATCAAAATTAAACCCTTCCCCATAATTCTAACAAAATTTCTCCCCTTTGAGTCCCCTCCCCCCTCAACTAGCTCCCTTTCGGTGAAACCCATAAAAGAAGACTACTAAATGGCTAAATGGCAAGCTAATAACCCTCACTTCCCCATCCAGCCTTCTTCCCCCTAGTAAAATTCTCACCCAGGCCCCAGGGTTACTCCAGGACACTGGGAACTCTTCCGAGTCCCTGGCAGAGTAAAATAAGTGAATGTGTGTGTAAGTGGGCGTGTTGTGAGTGTGTGAGTGATTGATTGAGTTGGTCCTAGCAGCTATTCTTGGGTTCTTTTTTTATCCGGATGGAATGGGGATTGGCGCAGTTACTCAGTTAGCACTTCACCAATGGGATAGCATAAACCAACTTGGGAACTGACCCAAGGGTAGGGACTTGTTTCACAGTGGTGCGGGCTATTCTGTCTACTTCCCTTTTTTTCGGACCCCCTACGCTTCTCTGTAAATAAAACTAACCAAATTTTACATTTTTCTTTCGTTTTAAACTAATATTAACCACTCCAAAATTTACTCTGTATGTTAGATTTTAACCCCTCCCATCTTAAATTTACTCAAGGTTAAGATTATAAAGTAATTTTAAGCTTGTAATCAAAATAAATATTTTTCTTAAAAAAAAAATACACATGCGTGTGTGTAAGAGAGCAAATGTGGGTAATTGTGAGTGAGAGTAACTGCGAAAGTGAATGGATGTCTGCGTCAGTTAGAGCAGCTATCCTTGGGTTCCTATGAATTTCAGATGGTACAGGGGTTGGCAGAGTAATCCAGCTGTGGGGGGTAATGATAACTTGGGAATCATTGGCATTCATACCAGTGGACCACCGAAACTGACTTGGGAACCGACCAAGGAGCTTGGAACTGACTCACAGTGGCGTAGACCATTCCATACTCTTCCCCCTCTCTCAGGGAAACTTGGAGAAAACAGATCTTAGATGGACGAAGTAATTGTGTATTTGGTCTGTTTCGTTAAAGTTTTGCTGGAAAAAAATTTCTAGTGAAGCGTTTAAGTACCCCTGAAAAGTCGTCCATGGGGGATAAAATCGAAATATTGCACTAAATCATCTAAAATTGATGTCCTATATCCATTCCAGGAAAGTGTTTTTTGGAAAACAATTTCTTTCATAGTTTTTCAGAAAATCGTAAAAATATGCAAAAAGGGACATTTTTTAAGAACCGCTGAAAAAAGAGTTAATGATGAAAAGATATCGCCAATGACCATTTTGGGTTCAAATATGTATAATAATTCCACTTTTTTTTAAATTAAAAAAAATTTTTTGAACTTTAAGTGAGTTTTGCCAGTTTAAAAAATTAAGTTGGGAAACTGAAATTTTTACCGCATTCTTTTAAGGTTATTTTGCAACTATTATGACCCCATCGTTTGCAGATATCATAAAAAAGCAATATTTGAATCATCCTATTATTCAGCTTTCAATTCTCTATCGGCTGGTCTTGAAACGAATCGTTTTTTCAATCTTTTCCCATTGGCACCCCCTTCCCAAATTTAGACAAAGCGGAATTGGGACCCAAGGTGTGATTTCGCCAAGATGTCATTACTAAAATTGATAAATTCGGACCTAGCAATAGCATAGTGATAAAGCTACAGTCTGGAAATCTGAAAAAAATTTTCAGAATGCCTGAAGATATTTCTATTTTTGGTGGTATGATGGAATTTTCCAAAATAATAATCCTACCAAACCGCAGAGTTGGTGACCTGCTGTATGAGAAAGCTAGGCTCTTTGGGATTGTCAGTTCTCACATGGCTCTCTCTCTCTCTCTCCCTCTCTCCCTGTGTGGTGCTGATCACAATGGTGACACAAAGACACCATGAACAGAACAGTGATCATTTCGTTAGTTAATGTAACATCGATAAGTAAGTAAATCAGATGACAGTTTGTTTTCTGTAATGAAGAAGCGATCCAGGCATCGCTTATTAGCGCATATTAAAACGCGCAGGTCCCACTCCTACAAAATTTACCACCACCAAAATATGTGTATCACACATTACATGATGAAACCAAACGGAATGGTGTTGATCAGAAGCGATCTGAATATCGCGTACGGCTATTTTTTCAACGCGCAGGTCCCACTCCTACAAAATTTACCACTACTACGACACGTGTATCGCATATTACATGATGAAACCAAACGGAATGGTGTTGGATCAGAAGCAGCTATTTTGTTCAATGCGCAGGTCCCACTCCTATCAAATTCACTAACACTAAGACACGCGTATCGCACATTACATGATACAACCAAACAGAACGGTGTTGATCAGAAGCGAAGTGAATATCGCGTACAGCTATTTTTTTCAACGCGCAGGTCCCACTCCTACAAAATTTACCACCACTAAAACACGTGTATCACATATTACATGATGAAACCAAACGGAACGGTGTTGGATCAGAAGCGAAGTGATTATCGCGTACAGCTATT
>FIZR01008169.1:0-25497 GCA_900060175.1 Ferrisia virgata
AAAAAAAAAAAAAAAAAAAAAAAAAAAAAAAAAAAAAAAAAAAAAAACGGTAAAAACGCAGAAAACTGATCAAAAATCATGAAAAAATGTTGAAAATAATGTGAAAGTTGACCTGTAATATGTAAAAAATCGTTAAAAGTCATCGAAAACTGATCGAAAATAACGAAAAAATATTGAAAATTGACTTATAATGTGATAGAAATCGTTAAAGATATCAGAAACTGGTAACAAAATTTACAAAAACGAGTGAAAATTGACCAAAAATTGTTTAAAATCATTGAAAATTTGATTGAAATGTGAAAAAAAATCGTAATAAATCATCGAAAATTGGTTGAAAAATTAATAAAAATTTGTTAGAAAAGTGTAGAAAATTGATCAAAAATTTTGAAAATTATATGAAAATTGCCCTAAAATCACGAATAAATCGCTAAAAATCATTGAAAATTGGATAAAGAATTGGCAAAAATGTGTGAAAATTTACCGAAAATCGTTAATTTTGATCAAACATCACGAAAAATTCTTCATTTTAAAGCAATTTTTGTTAAATTTTTGCCGAATTTTCAATGATTTGCAACAATGGTTTTCATATTTTTGGTCAATTGCAGAATTTTTAATACAGTTTTGTCTAATTTTTCACCCAATCTTTAATGATTTTTAACAATTTTTGAACAATTTTCTACCATTTGTATGGTATTTCTGTCAATTTTATACTACATTGTCGACGGTTTTTAATGATTTCTAACAATTTGTTTGTAATTTTTGATTGGTTGTTTGCATTTCTAATCTATTTTTGTCAAAATTTTACCCAATTTTCACCTTTTTTTCAACATTTTTTCGGGATGTTTGAACAATTTTTTGCGTTTTTTACGCATTTTTGTTAAGTTTCTACCAATTTTTCATGATTTTTTACAATTTTTCTGTTATTTAAGTTGGATTTTCTCATATTTTTCAACATTTTTTCGTGATTTTTGATCAATTTTTCCGTACTTTTTACTCATCTTTGTCGAAGGCCAAGGCTATGCTCTGGATGTTTAAAATGTGGAGAAATTTCAATATACGCTTTGAAATAAAATTGTCCATTAGTGTATTTTGAGACATTTTGAAAATTGTTTTTATTAATTTCACAAAAACGGGGTTCATGGGTAAATTTTGGATAATTTTGAACCGAATTACTGATGAGTGAAATTTTTCGCATGCCTAAGTTCGGCTGGAAAGGATGAAAAGGAGCTATGAACTACTGAAAAGTGAAAATTGCTTACTTGCCAGTAATTAATAACTCAAAAAATTGGCGAAAATAAATAAAATTCCCCAATAAAATGTTAGTTTTTTGAGGTACACTCTCACATTTAAAAATTTGTTATCCAATTCATACCACAAAATGATATCAACTTACATCAACTCTTTGTAGTTGTTAGAAATTTTCAATTATCAGCAAATTTAGTTTTTTTAATATTTGCTGTAATTGATAGCCTCTGCTCGTTTCGAAGTGGCGTTTGTGGCAGAAAATATTTTAAAGACAATCAATAAATGGTATTTAGACCAATGAAACGCCGTTTTGAACATCACCTTTTTGTGTTATCAACTACTGGACTATCAAATACTAGCAAGTTGCTGAAGAAAGTATTAACTATTGGCGAGTAACCCTTAGGTTGATTTGGAATTTTTTCCAGAAACAGGTAATTTATGTGGGGGTTCAACAGCACAGGAGATGGATGCGGTATTCATTGAAGTATGATATATGATTTTTTCAGAATTTTCTGATCATTACATGCGACGTACTCAGCAAAAATGTAAAAAAAAATCCTCTTGCTTATCAACTACTGGTAACTTACCTTAAGTATAGATACCTACCTATGCCGAATCACACAGATGCTGGAATCGAATAAGATTAGCGTATAAATTCAGACATTAAATTATGGATAAAATTCGATGTTGCAATACTGTCCTTGGATACTTGAAAAATTACATTTAAATGACGTTGTATGTAAGTGCAATATGCAATATGCGTAATATGCATATTGCATATTACGCATATTTTTTGATTAATTGATTATCTCAGCGGATATCGAATAATGAATGGCAAACTTTTTTGTCGTTTTTACGCGACAGTGAAATAACTAAGTTAGTTATTAATTTCGTATGTGTTTTAAGACTTTCATCTTTTGTAAGCTGATGTTTCGACTCAGTGAAAGTATTATTATTGGGTAAATATTTACTCGTTAAGAGTTTTGATGGTTAATCATCTGGCTGAATTTCGTATTTTGTCGGCTGTCGTTGATTATAAAAATTTATTATCTTGCACGAGGATAACAATTCAGAATGGAGCTGTGCAGCTTCCGTCGTCAATCGTGTAAATTACTCGACTACCTACCTATAGATTATTGTATCTACATCGGCGCTGGCGCACAAAATACAAATATACTCCAAGTATACTGTTAACAAGCAGGATAATTTTTAAGTTATCTGCGAAGTACCGTTTATTGCGGTAATAATTTCGAACTGTATTTGAATATTTGCTCGTATCAGCGTTGTCAACATTGTAACTTTTTAATTGGCGGCGAGTCGCAAATATACTTAATATTTGCTAGTAGGTACCCATATATACTTCGATCGGTACTGATATGAAATTTAATGGAAATTATTATTACGATCGGATGCAATTGTCGATGAACAACGAATCGAATATCTCATTGTAGCAAAATAAAGTTTGAAATTTATTTCAGAAATATGTACGTATCTCGTGTTTGCAATTTTTTTCACGAATTTTAAAATTCAAATAGTTGACGAAATGTGCGGGCTGTTTGAATATCGCAATTCGGTTTTGGTTGTTTTTATTTTTTTATTTCAATTACAGCGAAAAACTTACGCACGAACCAGTGTCATTTATCAACTTTCTCTCTTCGTTCGAAAATAAATCTATTTATTCGTTACTTCACACGTTAATCAAAATCTTGATGTATACGAAAGAAAATTTTCGTCTCGTTTGTTGTGCATGTGATATGATGAATGATAGTGTGGTGGTGTTACGAATATCAGAAATCCGAAAGTGTTTTTATTCCTACTTAGCATCAGCACAATACATTTCGCCCTTACTTATTATGTTCCTGTGCTTACCTCTTCCTTATGTTTATAATTAAATATTCCAATGGAATTATTAAAATTTCAGGATTTCTCATCTTGATTTTGATTATATAAGTTAAGATTTTGCTCCTTTAGTTAGCTTTAATTTTTCATTTTTATTTATTTTTGAATTTTTCTCGGAGAAGTTCGCTCAAAGCTTGTACTCCACAAGAAACTTGATTGGTGGTATAGTTTCAAGAATGGTCGTACAATTATCATGAAAGTGGCTATTTATTCGAGTTTGATTTTTCAAAAAATCTCCCCTTTAAACGTATACTCATCAATTGAAACTAGAAGTATATGCGTAATGATTTTATTATGCTTGCGATTATTCTGTGTTTTTATCCTTCGTTGGGGCTGTTGAAAGAAATTTTGAGTCCAGGGCGGAGGAAATACGCTTGGGATAAACTTAAAAACTAACAAAAAGTATCCAAAAGTACGTCGTCAAGTTGTTTGGGGGGGGGGAGGAGGGTAATAGAGTAATCAGGAGAAATAATCGAGATCGTCGAAAGACATATTTTTGATACCTGCTGAATTTACGTACAAATTTCAGCCTCCGATAACTCAATACGTGGAACTTATTTTTTCAACGTACGAGAAAATCCAACGCCCTCCACACTAATTAACCCAACACATCTCTCTCCCTTCACCTAATTCATGTAGCGAGCTGATTTTTGGATATGTTATACAACTATTGATTCTCTATCGATTGGTTTTAAAAAATGAACATTTTTAAAATTTTTGACCCTCAGCATCCCCTCTTTTAAATTTGGGTATAACTGAATTTTAACTGAAGGTTATCGCCACTCATTTGTATCTTATTCATCGCCAAACGTTTTTTTCTCAGTAGAGAAAATTGTGTTCCTTTTAATCGTTATCCAAAAAAGTCATCTTTTTAGCTTGATTTTTTAAATTCTAGCTGTATTCTCTTTTCAACTGCCTTCTTCTTTACAATAAAGCTAGAACAATGATAAGTTACTCGATTATCGTCACACATTGGAATAACTATAGATTCAACTTCAACAATCCAATAAGTAAATTATTCTTCATTAAATTCGGTTTTAATTTCCCTTCCAGTATTCTAGAGTAATACTTCTCTTTTCAATAGTAGCGTTAATCTGGATGACTGGTGGGTGACGAATGGGATCAGCCTTCCGCGAACCATAGATTTACCAGTTAAAAATCTATCTTTACCATTTGAGAAATCACTAAAATTGTACCAAATACTGCACAAAAAGAAATTTTATTCATAGTTCAGCTGTTTTGCATCAACCATCTTGAATTGGTTTTCTTGTGAGAACTGAATATTTCTAACTGAAAGAAAGAGGAGAAGTGTGGAAAAAGAATAATAAAGAATTAATACTAAAAACTTGGCTATTTCATTAGGTTGGTGAGGTATCCTAATATGCTCATTAAATCGCGAATGAATTTCACTTGGAAAATATGTCTGGTATTATCACACCAATGTACTATTGTACAAGTATACGAGTAGGGTGCATGATTTATGTTGCTTGGGAGCAAAAGGTGGGAAATTAAACAGAACATTTTTATTCGGTGCCATAGTTAAGCTCTTAAAAAAAAGTAACGTCAAGTCTAAATGTTTATAATGATGCCTATGTAATGATCTCTTGATAACGTAATGACTAATGAGAATACAAAGTGTATCAACTACCAGTTTCGTAAGTAATTATCAAAGTTTCATTTCTCTTTCTTGATTTGCTTAATTATTTCGGCTAGTAAATTAGTTTATTTTTTATTCATTATGATAGTATTTTATGCATTGTAATGAAAAATAAGGTAGAAATAATCAATATTAAGTTGATCGATTACTCAAGATATATACGACGACATAGGTTGTAGGTAGGTACCTACTACCTAGCTACCTAGTGCCTAGTACCTATTACCTGATAAGTTTTAAGATATGTGAACGTTTTCTTTAAAGATTGTTTTTATTTATTTTTTTTTCATTTTCTTTAAAAGCAAAAGGAAAGAGATCTATACGTATAATGAGGGAAATACTGTATCTACACAAATTATATTCAAACTTTCACGCAATTTCATTATCCTCAGAGACGTAGCAAAGCCAACTTCCCAGGTGAAGTGGGATGAAAATGAAAAATTTGCCAACTAAAATTTATAATTTTTGTCAAATAGTAGCTACTTGCATACCTGAGTGAAGCGAGGGCAAAATTTTGAAAAAATTGAATTTTTTACCATTAAAAATTGTATTTTAAGAATTTTTAATTCACGTTGGTAAATTTGTGTAGTTGATATAATTTTTTCCAACAATACGTTTCAAAATGTTACTAAATTTCAATATTTTCATCAATTTTCACAATGTTTTGAACATTTTTCAAAAATTCAGTTGATTTCAAAAAATTTGCAGTCATGTGTTAGATATTCATCATACACAGAAAAACTTTCTGGGGGGGGGAGGCTAGTTTAACATCTGGAGGGGGTTAGCCCCCCGTCTCCCTTAAATTCGCCGATGCCCCTGTCTCATCCCTGAATATTCTTTTCGAGTTGATGATGCATGTAATATGGAAGCTTGTTAGTTGTATTGATTGGTATGAAACTGAGCCATCTTTTCTTAGAAATGGAATTAATCTGTGAATTATGACGAATAGGTGAATAATAAATTTATCATTAGTATAACACTATTTTACGTAGTTCAATGTCTTATTTGTACGATGAACAAATTTATTTGAGATTAATTCTACTATTAGGCTATTCTATTATTCTATTCGTACGCTTATGTTATTCTTATATTTGATTTTTTTTTTAATTCAATAAACAGTGGAATGTAGCTTATATAATATTCAGCTAGTATAGCTAGGCAAGCTACCAAATACCTACGCGATATATTGTTATCATTCAACTTTTCTGAAAAAAAAAAAATATATATTGTTTATTATGTTTTGGCTTTTCAAATATATTCATATCTTCCCGTACGAATAATGACGTTTGTATTTACAGACTACTTCAATTTATTACGCCATTGCTTAGGTCGTACAAGTACCTACGTCGGCCGGAAATATTCGAGTACGTTGTGTTTTTTTCCCTGACATGTTTTAAAATTATACTCTCGATTAACTGTAAAAATCTTTTAAATCGTCTAAATCGTAGCGGTTTAGTTTTTTTTTTTTTTTTTTTTTTTTTTTTTTTCGCAAGTTATATCTGAGAAACTGCATGGATACAATTATGTTCAACTGACGATGCGAATTTTTTTTATCACATGTGCTAACCCGATTTAAATATCTCAGAAAAAACGGGTCAGTCGAGAACTTGACTGCAATTTGCGTGCTTAATTTTTTCCATATGCGATAAATGAATTGAAACCACTCCTGCTCACATCACGATGACCGCCACAGAACCTACACAAATCTGTGATTACATTGAGGAAAAAAAAAACCTTTTAATTAATTAACTAGGTTTAAATGTGTGTTTTTTGTTGAAATACAAAATTCTTGTCTAGATTCTTATTAAAACCTGTCGAGTTTTTTCTATCGTACAAAAATACTGAATTATGTGCCTAAAGATTATTTGAACGTATCCGTATGTATTTTACTTATAATATTTTTTTGGGCCCTAAAGCTTTTACAAAATCTTTTTCGAAGAATTCGTACAAAAGTTGATATTATGAAATTTATTAGTACATAAAGGATATTTGACGTTTTAATTGAGAAATCATTGTCAACGGTATAGTATGTATGGACGAGAAGGGGGACGTGATTTTGAAAAATTTTGTACATCTTTGTATATGAATGATGGTTCATATACTAATAGCATTTACGTTGTAATATTACTTCGAGATAATTTTTTATATAATGTAATCTCAAAAATTACTATACGAGAGAATGAAACCTTCGTTTTATCGCGGTGGAAGGCAAGAGGAAAGCAATGTAGAACATTAATTTACGTAAAACGTATTTAATGGACTGTGTACCCAGTTGAAAGAGCTACCCTCTGTTTTATCTTTAAAAGTTTCTGCGCGGCAGGGATGGAAATTAAAATTATGTTACTGGTTCTAACGCGACCATCGTTATTATATGCTTTCTAACCTAATTAACTAAGGATTAGTGTTGGTACTCGTTTCAGAGTTGAATTTCATCATATGAAATGAAATTGAACGATGCATTTGCTCTTGTCAGTTCGATATTTTGTCGTATTTTTGATCTGTGATAAATACATACCTATTATACTTTATCTATCAACACGCATTTTGAGGGGGAGGGGGGAAATAACAAAAATTAGTACCTATATTTACCTCAGGATTCGTATACCTAGTACCTATCTACGAAGCGTAAAATTTAAAACCAAAACGAACGGTTTCATGAGAGCTATTAATTCTTTGTTGTTGGACATGGATAAGTGCTCGAAACGGTTGTTTTTTTTCTCTCTCTTTTAGTTTGTGGTTTCATCGTTAAGTTATTAATTTGATATTACGGTTTGATCAGGATTAATTTTTTTTCGCGAATCGCGATTTGTTGTCAACGAAATCGATTTTATCGAACTTATTAACAAGGGTCTGCTGATCGAGTTAAGGTATTTTATGTTTTTCGTACCTCGCAGGCTTGCACCTTTATAAATGAGAGTAATTTCAGGGGTTCCTTCTTTAAAACTTTATATAGTCTATCGACTTTCGGAGCAAGTGGAAAGAAAGGTGTGCAAAGCTTGAATCCTTACTAAAAGGTTTCAAGCGTATCATTCGTATAATTTTATGTGGTGAATTTGCATATTAAATTCAGTATACGTTTTTTAAATTTCGTCTCTCGAATGTTGTTTCCGAGGTTTAAATACTTCAAGCTTATCAACTTGAAAAATTTTGACAATTTCAAAATATCTTTAGGCAATTTAACCGCAAAAATCTGATTCATGTGCGTTGTAATTTCGCCATCGCTCGTAGGAGTGTAAACAGCTTTGGATTGAAATTCAAATATGGTAAAAATTTCACGAGTAGGTGGAAACTGCTGAAAACTACATGACAAAAATTTATTCTAAAATCAATCCACAATGAATGAGTAGTTGCACGAACATACTGAAAATTCCATTCTTTGTATCAATGAAGGGAGAATGCAGTAAGATTTTCCATTCAACTTATTTGATAACTTAAAAGCAACGTTCTACTTTTATAGCTCATCCCATCAAACTGCTGGGTTTAAAATTAAAATTCAAGGTGCAGATTTTTCTCTTCGATATCATTCATAGCGATTTGTCAATTCCTTGCATCCGTTCACTTTTATACAAATTTGTAATGTTATAAAAATACTCCCGAATCTGAAAATCGATTAAAAAATATATATCTACAATTTTTTAGCCTGATATTCCGTGTCATATTGTTAATGAAAACCAGGCTATTAACGAAATCCGTTTTGGGATCCTGGGAAACCATTACGACCATTTCTGGCCATGTCAAATATTTATTTTTTAATTCCCGAAACTAAAAAATTATTTGCTCCAGCTCGATGCAGACCGAAATCGATCAAATTTGACGAATAGGCTTCCACTAGCGGTCCATTTGATATTTTAGAGTAGAGACGTCCTCGAGTCCAAATTTAGGAGAGGAAATGCTGAAGGAACTAAAGTCGCAAAAATTGTTCCTTTTTGAGTTAATCGAAAAACAATTTAAAGTTGTTTAACATATCCAAAAATCAGCCGCTTAGGTCAATTAGGTGAGGAGATATGAGAGTTTTTCCTCTTTTTGATCTTGAAAAAGAGCTATTTCTCTGCCATTTCTCCTCCAAATTGAACTAGCTGAAATTTGTTACGCACATTCGGTAGGGACTCTGTATGTGCCCTTTGGGGGGTCTCGACTTTTCAGTCCCTTCCCCACCAAGCCCTAAATATGTGGTTTTTTGGTCGGTTTTTCTAATTTTCAAGGTTTGTTCCTCGCATATTTTCTCCCAAATTAGGCTAAGAAGTTGAAATTTGGTACGGGTGTGCCTTTTGGTGATGTCGACTTTTTAGCCTTGCTAAACCTCTCCCTAACCCTAACACTGATTAGAAGCGATGTTTTTTTTTTCTTATTTGTACGATTAAAGATATTAGGTTTATGTGTATTTATGTGTGTACAAATAGGTATTTGACCATTACGATTTGAAACAGGTGATCAGTTTTTATGAAGCGAAGATTTAATTGTGAATTGACGAAGTTGACGATTCAAGTAGTAATTTTTTAGGATACGCCTTGTAACACGGACAACGCAATAACCTATTTCATTAGTTAAATCCGTAGTAGTATAAAATTATTTCATGGATTTTATTTCATACAAAAGAATCGCCGTAGCGTGACTACCTATAGGTTAATCGTATCATCTTTGTTGGTTACATTGGAAGTTCGTTGTTTCGTTGTTTTTTTTTTTGTTTTCGAGTGTTGGTATGTATATGTGAATATGTGTGTGAGAGATATAGCAATTTGAAATTCTGTGTTTTATTTTGGTGAAAATTTGTGGATATTTATGATCTCGTTTTAGAGTACCTACTGCCTACCTGTGTAGGTAGGTAGGTATTTGCGACGTGAAATCAATGATTGACGTGTAATCGCATCAAACGTGTGTATATTTTCTGGTTTTAATGGCATCATCTAAATGATATACGAGTATATTGTTATCGTTGGGAAATGTATTTTATTGAATGTCAACCAGTTATCGCGCGATTTTTTTCGAAATATTATAAACGATTAAGTAGCCAAGAGTGTACCTATAGGTGTTCTAGTACTTACTAAAATCAAACCTACTATACGTAGACAACGATTTATGTACAGTCCATGTTACTATAGAATGTGCATATTTTTTTTTTTTTTTTTTTGCTTTAGGCAATCATCTAATCGAAATAAAGAATTCAAAGTGTTAACAATTACCGCGATTACATGAGATAGGTGTAATGATGTACATGTTGCTTTTGTTCTAGTTACGCATTCAGTTCAACGATACGTCGACAACGTTCGAATATCCGTCGGAAGCTTCTTTACTGGAGGAAGATTTATCGAGTACGACGAATGGTAATGAAGAGTCAACGTTATTGAATGATTTGAACATCATTCCTAGTAACAAGTCGAATATTTCATCTCATTTAAGTAAGTATTCAAATTCATCCGAAAGAAGCAAACGTTGTGTGGAATTTTATTTTTACGGAGAAAAATGATTTTACACCGAATGAGCTTTATTAAAAAATGCTGGCGGAGAAATTTAAAAGAATAGTATATCTATAGACTATTGGTACCCTAATACCTATGTAAATCTCTTGACCATGAAATGGCTTACGGCTTACAAACGATGTAGCTGTTATGTGTAGAATGAACGGTTTTAAACTGTGCTTGTGTTAATAACACTATTGCATATTGCAATTTACTATTTCCTAGCCCCCCACCTAGCGCTTGGCGCAATTTCGTGCTCTCGATTACTTAAATCAATTACGAATATTTACCTGTAACTTTTTAAAAGTTCTGACACGAGTAAAAGTATAAGAGCTATTTCCTTATTCATCTATAGTGTATTCTATTTACTTGATGAACTGATCTCTGTTGGTGTTGTTTTTGCATGTTTTCGTTTACTGTTTCCGGTTTGAGTATTTGCTCTTATACGTCGTCGTACAAAAAAAAAAAAAAAAAAAAAAAGTAGAAGAAAAACATGCATTTGTATCGTTTACTAGTTGTCTAAATCTTTTTGTTACGAATTTTACTACGAGTAGAACTATAAAAAGATTGGCAAATTGTGTCACGACGTATCAGAATGAAACAAAATCGGATATTAAAAAGTCACGATTTTTTATTATTGTTTTGTGCGAAACGTTTTTTTTTTTTACTTTACTGCAGTAGGTAGATAGATAGGTAGGTGTCTAGAGATCGCAGCTTTCTGTTGCAATAAGATAAGATGTAAGGAGCATGAATTTAATTTATCGATTTGCTTGGTCGCCTTATGGATACTTTTATACCTGTATCTAAAGAAACGCACGCTTTCAAACAATCCGATCGCGATGATCGCGTGAAAACAGCGAAATGTTACTACTTAGTACTTACTAGTTCAAAGGTTTATTACGTTAAAAATGATCAAATAGCTCGCGGTTAAATAATTTGTTTCAAACGTCACTGCGCAGTGTACATGCAATGAAAATGTACCTTATCTATCATTACCCATATAGCTATGTGATGGATGCAAAATTAAAGAAGGAATATCTGTTTTATTTTTTTCCTGTCTGTAATGCGGTAGTAAACGATGACCTTTTTTATCACTATAAAAGATTGAAAAAAATGTGCAAGACTATTTCACAACGAGCAAAATGTTTTTAATTTTTTTTGAATTATTTACCCATTATAAGGTTACTTACCATATCGATATTTTACGTCCGATGATAGCACGGCATAATTTTCAGGACTGGCGTGTAATTGTACATACTTACCTAGATTACCTACAGATTTTCGTTGCATCGCATGTCATGTTGTTGCATGTAAATAAAAACTCATCTCTCATATGCACAATGTTTCCAACTTCTAGCTAACTTACTTACTTGTAGCGAAGTGAATGTAAATAAGTGGTGCATTTACCTCATTCTCGTCTTCGCGGCTTTTTCCGACATGAACGCACTTGCGATGTAATAGGTCAATTATTACTCGTTCTTCGCCCCTCATGGGTATACGAAGTACTAATAATAGTAATTGCGCTGTACTATTTATTACAAAAATTGAGTGTTTTTAAAAATCTGTTTCGGTTTAAAATCAATTTAAATAAATTCATATGTGCAGATCATGAGATTTAAGAACCATGGATAAAATCAATTTAAATAAATTCATAAGTGCAGATGATAAGATTTAAGAACCATGGAGACTGTAAGAGAAATTTTGGGGCCAAGGACAAGCAAGAACACTCTCTCTCCTCGATATTTTTCTCCGAAGAAAGAAATTGACCCTTTTTTTATTCAGCTTCTTAGAAACGAGAATGAGTTAATTTTTCGACTTGATTTTTTTTTCGTCCTCTAAGAATACTTTAGCCTTTTGGATGGCTCCACTCATAGGTCGTGTTAGTTCGAACCAAATTGCTTTGATTAGATTTCGATTGGTATGAAGGGTTAATCTACGAACGGATTGAGAACATGAATGTAGGTCTACAGATGATCTTGCATTAAAATTTAGACGTTTCCAAAATTTAGAGAAAAGATGATAGGTATAAGCAAGTACATCTTGTAAAAAAAATGTTGATTTTGGAAAAATCTCGATTCCAATTTTTCAAAGCTTTATTAATTCCTTACTGTCTAAAAAAGTATATTTTTGAGAATTTTTTTGATAGGTAGTGTTGAAATTATTTTCTAAACATGCCAAATTTACACTACGTGTAATGTATAATCTTCTAATAGCCATCCAACTCTTTATCCTTTTCATATCGAAAATATGTCTTACAGTTTTCATGCATCTTTGTACTGTAGACACTGAAGCACCAAGATGGAAATCTCCTGCTCCAGGGGTAAAGGGATTGCAGTTTAGAGTTCTGCTTGTTTTTCCCGGTAGAGGCGCTGTTCACTTATTCTGGTTGAACGGTCATTGGTCAGAACTTGATCTTTCTCTAGATAGAAATCTGGAAGAATCTACATCATATCTATATCTGAGATCTTAATTAATCAGAATTGGGAACCAAGTTAAACAGGAATTAGTGAGCAGCGCTCCTAACGGAGAAATCTTGAGTAAGTCTGGACAGAAAATTGCTGTACTCCTCTTACTGCTGTACCTACAATTCCAAGATGCCTCTCTGCGAGTCACAGCAGAAAGATTATTACAGAAAATTTTTGCAAATAGCTACTTACCCAATTCTCACTGGAGCGCACTAATACATAATCGGTTCCCAAAAATTACAGGCATAGAAGAGCGAGTGAATTTTGGTTCTCGTTCTTGTTATTGTTCTTGTGAATCAAAATTTTTGCTCTTGTCAGTTTTGTTTTTATTTAGGATTTGTTAACTTTGTTCTCATTTTTCGTTCTTGTTCTTTATTTGGTTTTGTTTGGTTCTTGGTTCTCGTGCTTGTTGGTTTTTGCTTCACAACTCAACCACCAAAATTTTTGAAAATTTGCCTAAAAGTCGTCAAATCAATGAAACAATTGAAAATGAGGGTAAGACTTCAGAAAAAATCACTCATTACAACAAACTGGGAAATCATCTGCTAAAATTCAAAAGAAAGAAAAAAAATAGAAAAGTAGTTATTCTCGTTCTTATTCTTGTTCTTTTAAATGGATTTTCAAGGGGTTTTCTTGTTCTTCAAAATTGGTAAAATTGCCCTTTCATTGTTTTCGTTTTTGCTTTGTTCTTCAATCATTCAACTTTTTGTTGTTCTTTTTTTATTCTTATTCTCCAAAATCGCACATTCTTTAAGTTTTTTGTTCTCAGTTCTTTGTTGTTCTTCCATCCCTACACATGCAACACTTTTCTTGAAATTTTTCTAGCCATTTGATTCGTTAAAATTTTCATAAGTTATGACAGTGATCAACTGACGAGACATCAAATAGTTCAAAGTTTACAGTTGTTGTTATTTGTTGATAAACGTATTATCAACTCTCAGTGGTTGAGGTCAGTTGATGCCATCCAATCAAAATACAGGAAAATTTTTTAAGCCAAATATCAGCGCTCTCTTTTGGGAAAATATGCCAGTAATTATTTACCAAGTCCCCTCGCGCCTGTGTCTGCTAGTAAGGTATCAAGTTGTTTCAGTATCTATTCTATCATTTGTACTATTGACACTGAAACACCGAGATGCCTCTCCGCTGGTCACAGTGGAAAAGGGATTACAGAAAATTTTTATAAACAGGTACTCACCCTGGCCAGAAAAATTACTGTTTTTTAGCTTTCAGAATGGATTTCACATGCAACACTTCGTTTTGAAATTTTTTCCTGTCATCTGATTGATTGAGATCTTCGTGAATTACGATGGTAGTCAGCTAATGTGACGTCATGTGACATCAGATTGTTTGCAGTTGTTCTTGTTATTTATTGATTGGAATATTATCAGAATTTTCATTGGTTGAGGTCAGCTGAACTCCTTCAATCGCAATGCTGGAAGAATTTTTAAACCAAGTATTAACGTCCTCTTGTGGAAAATATTCCAATACTTATTTACCAAATCCGCTCACATCTGTGCCCACTAGTGAAGCTTCTCGGTGCTTCAGTGCCTATAATTGGTACCTATCATGTTCAAATTTTATTCAAATTAGTCTTTAGGTGGTACTCAAGTGTCGTTTGTAATTAGGATTAAAAAATAACTTTAAAATAGAGTAAAAGGATTTATCTGATATTTTCATCGTGTGATTTTTGCGAATTCTCAAGTAATAGGATTGAACGATAACTTATACATTGGTGTGTCGCATTAATAAATGTTTTGATATTTTTTTGTAAAGTCGTGTGAAACAAGTAGGTACTAGGTACGTACTTGGTTACTTACAAAATAGCCTAGTACGTTGACGCATGAATCCGTCGAATTGAAAAATACAAAATTAAATCGAAAATTGACCCTCACGTCGTCGGTGCCATTGGCTTATTCATAAAGTCAGTATCCTCGGTTAATAACGAGGCAACATTGTGTCACGTATTTCGACCGTATGGAAAAATAATATTGGTACCGATATAAAAGACCCGATTGGACGAGCTCTTTCATAATTTATTATTGTCTTGTGTATCTTACGCTGATTGATTTTTGCTTGTTACCATGATGAAATACGAAATTTATAATAATGCAGGTTATACTGACTGTGTATTGAATGCATTGACGATGAAAGAGAAGAAAAAAGCAATATTTCTCGGTACTTGTGCTCGCGTTAGTTCTTTTTAACTCGCAAATTGCATTCTTATTGTTGGAAAGAGTACGTACGTTTAGAAGCTTTGTACGATTCGAAGCGTTTTATTCGTCGAATAGTGCTAGGTGCACGAAGATGTATAAAATTTCCAAGAAAAATGCTTTATGTTGCCTTTGAAATATACAAACGATGGGAATTTTTCAAACGCTCGATTCAGCGTTGGCGTTTAAGCGGAGATTTTGTACAAAATTGAACCAACTTTTAATTTGAATTTCAATTGAAGTACTGTTAAAGTTACATGATGTGTGTGACATAATAAGAGTACACCTCTGCTTAGCTGTAGTTACCTACCTACCAATATGCGAGAACATAAAGGCATTCTTTCTGAGATGAATCTGCTGACTGTAGGTAGAATGAAACCCGTTATATTTTCGTCAACGTTTACGCGTAAAAATATTTTCAATACCGTTGGAAAAATCTCATTTGCATGTTTGTTGTTGTTGTTAATATCATTTTTTTTTTTTTGGAAGTTGTGAACTTGTCACGGTTCTCGTATCTTATTCCCACTCGTAGGCTATACGTTTATGCCTTACTTACGCTCGAAGAAAGTGAAGGTTTTATTTCAATCAGCTGTACTTACTTACGGTTCATGTTTATACATTTGTGTACGTGTGAATGTTACTATTTTCGTAAAGGTTCAGTGAATTTAGATTATAATTTTTGGAGTTGCCAAATTCATTCACCAATTTCAAAATGAATTTATCCGTTCAAATCAAAAACTTGATATTTACAAATAAAAATCATACGATGGCATTTCGTCGTCGTAACTTCATTTGTAAGCATATGTACTTGCAGGTGGCAACTTGCGAACGTGTTAAATTGTTTGATAAATCCGAAATGTAGAAAAAAAGTTGTCAACATTTCACGCCATCGTTGGTAAACGGTGTTCGACGTTTCGTGTCTAGTTTTTTTTGTTTAATTATTCACCTTGTTAAGAATTTTCACGGTTGATGCTTTTGAACAATACTTTTTCTATGAGTGAAATCGTATCGTTGAACATACGTGGTCTTAAAGGTTTCCTCTGTAAAGTTGGTTGAATTACGTACTAAAGGTTTTATTCGTTTTAAATTACGTATCGCCTAGAAAAAGCCTTTGAATAATCATTCTAGTCTGAATATCTTATAAAGATAATGTTACGAATAAAATTACTTCAGCTGTAATCTTGATATATATCTGTAGCTGGTGAACAGATGCTGATACGAGTAAATTCTTGTTTTTTGTTCGATATTTTTCGTCTGGGTTATCACGAAATTGGAATTGATCCGATATGTCTTATCACTTATATTGGTGTATGGTTTTTAAAGAGTTTTTATTTTCGCGGATTGCCATTTCATTTCTCCTTAAATAGTACTAATCGTGTGATGTACTGTACTCGTATGTACTTATGATCTTACTTATTTATCCAACTACCCACGCAGTACCTGGTACCTACGACAGTACTAATTTACGTTGAGTACAAAAATGTGATTAAAAATGAATATAATTTTCAATTTTTAAAAAAGAGAGAAACAGTACTCAAATTTGAAAATTTTTAGTAACGTTTCAAGTACGTTGATTTTAGAGCGTATGTATTCTTGAAACTTACTTAGTAGCAGCTCTGTCGACCATATTATTCAATGAAAAAATGAACTACCTAAATTCGTAAAGTCCGTTAGTGAAATTATTTATTCATATGTGAACTTCTCGAATCTCAATTATTTTCAGTTTGTAGGTGTATTGTTTCGTTTGTTTATGTGTCGTGTGTAATACTAATTCGGCTGTGAGAGAAAAAAGTTGTTGAAAATGGTCTTCTTCATTACAATCTCAAGAGATTCATCAGTTACGTACAATACTTTACCTTGATAAGATTTCAATTTTAATTTCATTCAAAAAGTGTTTAATGTACATTTGGTTGGAATTTTAACCTTGCGATCAGACTATATGGTTCAGTTTCTGGAACAATTAGTCAATAAATAAGCTAATCCATTAGGTGTCGTTTCTTTATTCAAGTACGAGTATGTGCAGACTGTCGATATTGTCATGGTAAACAAAAATCATTTTTGTATGTAATAGATAGGTTAGGTACCTAGGTTTATTGTCTTACATGTCTAGCGGAGGTAAAAACATTTTTCTTTATCCGAATTATTTCAAGTATATGTGTTGTAGATGTGGGTGTTATTTTATCTTAGTATTACTCTTAGGTTGTGAAACATTATAAATAATAATTACGGTGTTGATTGGCTTTTGTAGGTGGCAGTAGTTTGGCTAGCTATGTACCTAGTAAGCTTAGCATGGGCGAATGTTTCGAACTGGGCGTCACAAGAAGTAATGGCATAATCACCAATGTTGTAAATTTTCGTGCTGCCGATAAAATCCTAGAAAATAGCCGCAATACGATACCACAAAACGAAAATTCTCTAGATTATTTGAAACCGGCTTCGGAAAATGAGAATATAGCATGGAGCGAGGAATCAATTCCTGATCTTTTATTTTAAAATCAACTTTAAATTTAATTTCAGGATGTATTTTTGCATTGAATCGTAATTCCAAACGATTAACATGTTTTACCCACGTGTATAGAAAAATGAATTATATGATAAATGGTTCATATTACATACATGTCAGTCGTTGATGCAAAATTAATAGCTATTCATGATTTTTTTTTAATATTATTATTTAATTTTCGATTCGAAGATTTTGTTTTTATTTTTGAAACTGCGATTAGTGGAATGTTTTCTTTCATATTGTTAATGTATAAGTAAATTATATATGCTATTTTATTGTTCCTTTTTTTTTCGTTTTGTTTGTTGCGCTTGTAATTTTAAGTTTGTGCAATAATTTTCTGCTTTGATTTTGAAATCTATTTATTTTTATTCTGTTTGTTAGAATATGCGTAAAGAGATGTTCCACATTTTTCACGATTTTATACTTTTTTAAAAATACTTATTATTTACATTGATTTTATACAATTATGAATTTTGGTTGGATTTTGCTCAAATTTTTCATCAATCCAAAATTCAATTTCATTCGGTAATTCAACACTGCTCATTTCGTTGTGTTCAATTTTTGTACTTGAAAAAAAAACGTTGTTTTCTTACAATGAACATCCTCTAATATAATAACTTTATGATTTGCTTCATGTGATTAATTTTTCATTTGAAAAAAAATTATACGAATAAGTCTGTTGTAAAATTAAGCATTACAGTGTTCATTCCAGTCAATTTATTCATTACAAAACATTCCTATGAATCCATGAATTCATTTTTTCGATTTTTCCTTCATTAGCTAGGTATTTATCGTGTTACCATCATCACAATAAGTTGTAATTGCATTGCTTTAGTGTAAATGTTTCAACAAATCATGTAAACATTATTATTTTAAACACTACGTTTTAAAATATTTTTTTTGTTCCATTCAGGAATCCGTTTTAACTATAAGAAATATAAAAACATTTTATGTAAAGATCATTCTTGCCATTTCTGTATTCCTTTTAAATTTCGTTTCTCAATGATCATGTGTTAAAAGATGGAAGAATGGATGGAAATTTATAAAATAAATGACAATAAAGCTGATATATTGTTTGTTCAATTCAATTGAATGAATTATCATTTGTGAAATTTCTCTTTTCAGGTACAGAGCGCTTCTGTAAAACACGCAGCGTAGCATTTACAATTGTTTCTCGAAAAAATTTTGAAACAAAATTATTGACTCGTACTTGTATTTGAAATAGTTATTTAATTAGGACTGTATTTACATCATATTTAAGAGGAACCTATGAAGAAAAATTTATAAAAAAAATAATATTTTTGAACCATGTCCTCTGTTGTGTCTAACGTACATATACACGGTAATCATTCATACAACACATTTCCGTAATCATAATTAACGGAGAATGTTTATGAATATGTTACATTTCCATCATTACAACAAAACAAGATGGCATTTTATTGAAAAAAATAAAAAACCGATAATAAATTAATCACAGATATCTAGATCTTCATAACAAATTCTCGTTTGTCGTTTTCCTGAAACACAAACCGAATTGTACGCTTAACATTCCTACCATCGAGTATTTGCATTCAAGATTTATAATTCGAAGTATAATAATCTTCTTCCAAATCATGTACATCAGCAGCCATATCATCTCGTAAGTTCATCAATTTTTGGTCGCATTCAGCTTGTTTTGCGCGAAACACCTTAGAATTTTGAGTAATAGCATCGTTGACTGAGGGAAAATCATTCAGAATCAAATACTGTTTTATATCTGATACCAATTTCAAGAGTGATTCCGCGGCTCTGACCATATTAGCCGATCGAACTTGCATTTCATAAGCATCTAGCTCACACTGCGTCATCCGAGAGATTTGAATATCGTGTTCAGTTTTACATAACTTCACAATATCTAAATTTGAAAAAAATAAAACGTTATGGATAAGAGAAAATTGTATGCTTTCACTGTAGTTTAAACCATATTGAATATATTGAAATAAGAAACTGATATTTACCTTCAAAATTATCCAACATTGATTTTACATCACCTTTGAGCCGACTGTTGTAAGACTTTAGTAGAGCCTCTTTGCTTTGAGGCAAAGTTCTATTCAGATTCATTGTTTCAGGGAAATAAAACTATGAAACAACTAATTGAATTAAATGAAACTGACAATGAGACTAGAAATATGAAACAAAATTGCAAATTTCGGTGAACTGACAGGATTCTTTAGGTTGTTGATAAAAAATGGTATTATTTGAATAACATCGTGAATTTGCGCATAGGATTAAAAAATACCGAAATGAGAAATAGAGCATGGAATATTGTAGTTTTGTAGTACCAAAATTCAACGCTGGGTGCATTAGCTGCAGATAAAAGGGTTTTGATAAAAATGAAAAAAAAAAAATGAAAATACTGTGCTGTAGTATCATAGTATGCTCATTTCTTTTACTTAAATCATCGAAAATGTATTTTTGTGATTTCAGTTAATGATTTTTTATTTCTTTATTGTTCTTTTTGTTTATTCTTGTCAAATTAATAATTAAACATTGACGTATTTGAATGTCAGACCATTAATCGAATCATTACTTCAATACTTGGAAATGTTGGAGTTTCAATTCAAACCTTCAAAGTCATGTGACCGATGCGAGCATGTAACGTTGAGTTTTTTTTATAAATTTGTGATTTTGAATTGACTGCTGTAAATAATGATCTGGAACCTTCACATGAATGCATTAAAATAATGAAATGGCGAGTTGTTGCATATTAAATCAAATAAGTAAAATAAGTATTTTCATTTTTGTACTTCATGCACAATTTAAGATTGAGAAATTTTTCTTGAAGATAGATATTATTTTCATTTTAATCTCGGTAATGTTGCTTCCTTGATCTCCTCATAAAGTTTAATTCATGCCCTTTGTTTCGTTAATTTATGCCTTGTGTGTAATAGTTCATCTCATTGAGTAGTCCCGGTATACTGTGTTCGAAATGTATTATACCTACATACGTACGTATATTTCATTGTTATTACTACAGTGCCTCTACGCTGATAATAAGTTAGTGATTCATATTGTACATCCAATTATTCATTTATTTCGATGAATACAATTCAAATAAGTAAACCATTAACACATTTTTAAAAAAAATTGATAACATTGAATTGAAACATAAATATTTACATTTCGCATTCATACACGCTTTATAATGGAAAACGAGAAAAAATTAAATAGGTATTCCGAGAAAGAAAAAAAATTGGTCAAAAAAACAAGAATATGAATTACAAATATAATAAGTACGTTTAAAAATTAGTAGTGCTCGTTTGTTCCCAAGATCCTCTACTCTCTCGAGCAGGATAATAAATACAGGGACCTGGAGATGAGGCTCTTTGAATCCTAGTACTTTGAGCTTTCCTACTTGGTGGGTGTGCGTTTACATTTCTATTACTATTCGAATAAGTTGTATTTATTCTCTGCAAATGTTGTCTTATAGAATAACTACGCTCACCATTGCATGAAAGGTAACTATCCTCGTGAATTTGTTCGGGGGAATCTCTTCCTCCGAAAGCGTTACCACAAAACCTTAGTCCGTGGGGAAAAAACAACTTGAAGAACAGTCTTTTAAATTTTTCTCCAAATATCACATAAATTACAAAATTTACTGAGGAATTAATTGTTATCATTAAATTTCCTGTTTCTACTAAAAAATCATTTGTCTCTCCGTAGAAAGCCTCCAATACATTCGAGACCAAAGCTAATAAATTACACATTAAAAATACCACAACTACACACAGCAACATGGTCGCTAATCCTATTTCTTTTTTTTGTAATCTGGATAAACGTTGCCTTTCTTGATTTGCCTTTCGAACCTGGAATGAAAAAGTAATGATATAAATCTTTAAAATTACGAAATTTTATAATTTCTAACGGATACTTGATAACCAACCTGTCTATAAATTGCTGTATTGAGAACTGAGAGAAATCCGAATGGTATGAAATACATGAATATTAGATACATCCAATGGATATAAATTTTGATATAATACCCATTATTTCGTAAACTCGATGGATATACTCTGTAAATGGATACATCGTACAAGTTATGTTTGCATTCTCGCACATCCACTTCCCAAAATCTAGTGATATTGTACAATACTGAAAAAATAATCACGAAAATGACGTAGAGTCGTGCTCTACCGCAGGTACATAAAGATCTGGCCTGCAGTGGATGACAAACTGCTACAAATCTTTCCAGAGTTACGATCAACGTTAAATAAACGGATACTGTTTGTGATATCATTCCGATTGGAAAAACAACAGGAGCAATCACTGGGTAGACTCGATAATAATATATAAAAAGGTGTCCGGTAGCCGAATATATGGAAGGCATACCAAACAGTAGAACCGATGTTATAATCAAAACTGTGTCGCATCTGGCCAGACCAATTAATAAGTAATTTATTGATGATTTCATCTGTGGTCTGGAAAGTATAATCATCGAAATTATATTACCAAATATACCGAAAATTCCGATACTGTTCAATAGTATGCCATATGTCACAAAATTAAATAATATATTCTCGTTTTCCAAATCCTCCTCCTCTTGGCTCGTATTAAATGGTGCACAATACTCTAAACTAATGAAATCAAAACTATTCGTCGAGTTAAATGAGTCAATGTTAGAATTTGGTTCATACGAAAAATTCATCTCTTGAAAAAATCTGAATTTATTTCTCAAAATCTCGATGTGTTCATTATGCTTTGAGTATTTTTTAATGACGATAGTTAAAACGATTTGATAATCAAGTCCAGCGTTTTTCGCAAGTTGATTTCTTTCCGGTATTCGTATTTTTAATAACTACAGCTAACAATGACTAGTTGGTATTTATTTTTATTCTTAATTTCTTGACCAACGGTCTGTTTTGATCTAGCGTTTTATATACTTCACGTCGTATTTGTAAGCTGATAGAGGGTTTATAATGGTACGACGAAACGACTTTTCCATTACTTGAAGTATGTTTTTTAACTGTCCTCGTAAATATTCAGGTATTCAGTTTTCTTAATAATTTCTCTAGTGAACAGCGTTGCTCTATCGTAGATTTTAGTTTTCCATTTTTTCTTGAAAGCTGTCAACAAAAACAAAAAAAATTCGAGTGTAAGTATGGCATAAACTTTGAGTTTTTGAATTATGATTATTCTGGTTCGCTTTCTAACTATCATAAAGCAGTATTGAGCGCGTAGTATGAAAATCAAATTAGAAATTGGTTCATTTAATTTATTTTATCGGATACAAAATTATCATACATTACTTGCTGGCAAATCTATCGAATACCTAGTGCCTAACACATGTTATTAATTTTCCATTTATACAACATTACATAGTTTTAAAATTAATGAACAGCGTAGAACTTTGTTTTGACTTTTAGTAACGTAGCGAACTAACATAGATTTTATTATTTTGGAAGGCATAATTAATATTCACAACCGCCTTTCTAAAAATAGGAATCAAAAAGAGAATAATTTTTTTTCACTTTCATTGCATTTCATTGGGTTTTTCATGGTTTTTTTCCTTGAGACGTGACGATAAAAAGATACCGTGCAATCGTTTTAGATGTAATCAAAATCACACCATGTTGCCGCTTTCATTAATTATTGGTGAAAATTTTGGATGGAATCTTATTTTATTAGGAAGTACTCGGAATAACTGTTTTGACAAGTGTTTAATCTCGCTGTTTCCCACGTGTTTAATAAATCATATTTTAGCATCATATTTTGCTTCAAACTCATTTCATCATTTCAAAGAAACGACCGTGTTTTGCGTTGAAATTAAACGCCGTTCATTTTGCATTTTCAAATTTACCTGTTCGTGTAGGTTTTCAACGGAATTGTGTTTAATCTTTTCATCAAATGATGTACACAACATGAGAGAAATTATATCGCCATATCAACGAGTAAAGACATACAGTATAATATTATCTGGATAATTCAAAAAAATCGTTTCATCGAAATGTATCTGGTATTTCAGCGTAGATTTTTTCTAATTTTCTTATTACAATTTCGTATACTTATTATACATCAAAAAGAACTCAAAAAGAAAATAGATTAACCGAAAAAATGATGAATAGGTTTCGAAATTATTAATATTGTCTACGTTGTGATATTTTCGAGAGAAAAAAAAACGACATTGCCTAGTAAGTGTAATTTTTGATTACATAGACTCATTATTATACGGTGAGTTGGGGTGGGGTTAGGACTCAGTACAATATCTAATCTTTTAATCACGTCATTTTTCATCTGTTTCTCATTTTCTTTCCTCCTCATTTCAAACTTTCCAAAAATAGTAAAAATTAAAACACCCTAATGAATAATTATCGCGTTCTTTTTGCCAAAAATGCAATAATTTTTCTAATCTTCGTCAAACTTTTACCGTCAACTTTTATTGCTTTATCGAGGAAACGAAACCTTTAATGATTAAATTAATTCGTCATAAATCACGTTATCATATTTCAGGCGCGCTTTTAATTACTTGAAAATGTTAATGATTTATAACTTTTGCGGAAATTATTTCCTTCTGTTTAACGTATATTTTAAGTATTTAGTTAATCCTTAGATATATTTTCATATATCATTTATACGTTGCTTATTGACATTTCGCTACTGTTGAACCATTTTTTACCCTATCATCAGGTCATCTAGTAGAATGTAAGTCGCAGTCGAAACGTCGTCTTAACGGTTCCGTCGGGAAATAGCACGACCAACTCTGGTTGTTACGCTTTGATTGGAGCTTTGAAAGATCAGTATTGATGACCCGAAGACGGATATCAGGAGTTATTTTATTGGAAAGATTTGTTCGGTGTAAACCTATAGTCACTGTTTTCATTACTTTTACTCTACGAAAAGTCTCGACTACCTTGACTACCTGCCAAGTTACGTTACATCGATCATGCTGACACGTTATTATATCTCGTTCAAATCGCAAAATTTTTTCTTATAAGGATAATGAGGGTCAACGTTTCTTTTAACGCATGAAATAAATTAAATGTTAGTTAAATCTTCGATCGAAAATTTCAAAATTGAGTTGAACTTATTGTAAAATTATCGAGATAATTTTGTCTTTTCTATAGAATTTATTTGGAACTAATTTTATTCGATCGATCAGGCATCGATGGTAAATTTAAATTTTAATAACACGACAAATACATGAAAATTTTAACCGAACTGGAATACTTAGTGTCAGTATCGATACGTGTAGAACTATGGATGGTTATAATAGGCATTAAGGTACCTATAATGTCATACTTACAGGAAAGAACAGTTGCCTAACCAGTAATTGAAAGGATGCGTTAATACTATAGTGACAAAGAAATTGCATAACTGTTTCGCCGCAAATACGATATGCTAGAACGCGTTCGAGCAGTTTCATTTCAAAAATTTTGCTTCAAACGAATTCAATTTCGTATCTCATTTAACATTCCAGACGATTTAAATTTGGTTAAGCTGTTTGTTAAGATGAAAAAAAGAAATAAAAAATTTGAAAAAAAAACAGGAGAGAAGTTTGATAACTGCAACCTCTTGTCGCTAAATAAATAAACAGGTTAGCGAAATTAAATTCAATCTATAACCCTAGTAAACACAGAGATAAAAATAGCTTCACAACTTTTGTTGCGAAAAAAAAAAGTTAAATAGCATAACGACAAAAAAATTCAGTGAAAAAAAAGGTCGAGAGCTCGTCGAAGATATCACAGAATAGTGTACAGACTACACAAAAATGCTTTGGAATTATCGTGTAAACTGGCGTCATTGATAAATTGTTCTTTTAACTAAGGACGATTAAAGAGAAAAAAAAAGGGTAGCGATGTTTTAAAGTTTTAACCGTAACTGTTATGGTTGAAAAAGTCATTATGGTCTTGGTTTTTTTTTTTCTCCAAATAATACTAGAAAATTTGCCAATGAAAATTTCAATTTTGGTTCTTTGAATTGTACGTTTAAATCACTTTCATAAAATTACACGTTTATTGCCTTTTTTTCCTTTTTTTTTTTTTTTTTTTTTTTTTTTTTTAAAATTTTCCCTTTTTTGGGGAAAAAA